>JASAND010012156.1:0-25468 GCA_030248195.1 Trissonchulus latispiculum
ATTATAGCTCATATTAACTTTTTCATGCGACTGCAAGGAGCATTTTTCCTACTTGTATTATATTACTAAGGTCTTCTACTTGTTATGTGCCAAATTTGGCTCGAAACCGTCGAAGTACCTGGGAGATCTGGCACTGGCTTTTTTGGGAAACTTTGTCACCGGTTTTTTTGGGAACCTGACTACACCTTCACATACATAAACGTACATATACCTGCAGAATTGTCAGGCATTACTTTCGTGTGAACGTATTTTAGCTTCATTAGTGTGTTAAACAATGGACTTATATAAAGCTCTGAATGTTTCCGGGGATGTCTGTTCGTACAGTCGCGATGAGGAACATCCTTTCAGTAATTACTATTGTGCGCCCTTTTTATTGGAAGGCGGTCAAGCCTTTTCCAGTGTGGAACATTGCATTCTTTATGATCTTTTGGAATATCTGGAACTTCACGAAGCGGCCGAGTCGGTCCTTTCTACGCTAAGCGCTGCTGAGGCACGTCGTATAGCCAAAACGGCAATCAGCCTTTTTAGTGTTCGTGCGAGGCGTAGCGGCGATCACAATCGCATTAAACAGTGGCGACAAGAACGGGAAGAAGTTCGCAGGCTGGACGCACTTCGAGCTAAGTTTCGCCAGCACACTGAACTGAGACGTCAGCTGCTGGAAAGCGACCATGCATTGTTGGTGGAAACGGACAGTGCCCCCACAGATCCCGCCTCTGCATCTTCCAGTCGTTCTGCATCAACTGACAAAGTTTGGGGCGTGGGAATGACGGAATCGGAATTTGTGGACTGGTGGGCTAGTCATTGTCGAGGACATACCCCGTCAGATCTTTTAGCTCATATGTATAAGCTAATTGGTGAAGCTTCTAGCAGTGCCAACAACCAGTCTACGACTAGCGATGGTACCAATGATCTGACCTCATCAGCCATACCTTTGGGCGAAAATCGCAACGGCATTCTGTTGATGCGGGTTCGTGAGGAATTGGCCAAAGAATATCCCGAAGAGGTAAAGGAAATCTTGGGAGATGAGGAAGACTTTGCTGTGGATAGTGGAGAATTGTTTCCCAGTGAAGGAGCGGTATTTACTGGGGAAGGTTAGTTTTCAAGTTTGTTATGCTAACTGAGTGACATTACTATTTTGAGGATCGTAGTCAGAATTTTTAAAAGAGAGCATTGACTTGTCCAATTTATTTTTGTTGTTTTGTTGAAGCGGGTACGGCCGATAGGATAATAACGACAATACAAGTCCATTGGAAGAGGTGAAAATGCAAAGGTGAATTATTAGAGTGTCAAACTAAAACAATAGTAATTTTTCTCAAGTTTGCAGACCCCCACAGTTAAAAGTCTCGATTTGCTTGCGAAATTTCGTGCTGTTGCAAATATGTCGGTTCAGATACGTACGTATGCCCATATCAAAATGTAACATTTCTACTTTCAGAAGCACTAGATGACGCAAGCAGCTGTCCTCCATCTCCTGAAGCGTCTGTTCGTGATACCAAAACTGACGAAGGAGATTGTAGTGAAAAGTTTCTCTCTTGTCCTGCAAGCCCGATGAGTTCCATGGCTGCGGATTACGAAGTGTCAGATGATATTACTACTTTCTCTTCGTCGGATGATCCGCTTCATCCATTACACAGGCGTGACTTCACTGTCAATGAACGCACGTATAATTCTGTTGAGCATTTCTATCAGGTTAGTTTATAACATTACTCTTTCTATCTGCTCATCAACATAAATGCTCAGGTTTCAGTGTTTGCACAGGCGAAGAACGTGGGAGGAAAAGGTGGGTGAACCGAACGGCCCCGTCCACTGTTGTTGGGGAAGCAAAAAGCTAATAAAAAGAAAAGAATCAGTTTTGCTCTTTAGCATTTAGGTTCAGCTGGTAATTTTTCAAAACTTTATATCCAGTAATCTTGTTTCTCAATTTTCATCACCTGATTTCTTACTCTGCTTGATTGGGTTTGCCGTTGGATATCCGTTGTTTTTCTCATTAAAATCGGCCTGTAGATCAATGTTATTATTGTTCTGCATCACTGCGCTGGCCAATTTGTGGTCTATGTAGGCAGTTTCAGGATCTAGTCCACCAAAGAGTTTTCTTTAAATTATATTTAATGCGAATTAAACGTTTAAGCTGCGACCTGAAGACTCCATAGTTGCTTTTAATGTGTATATGATACGTTAACGAACACCGAAGTAGTATGTCCGTAAGAGTTCAGACAATTTGTAAGGCATTTTAAAGCTATGTATATATACGTATGTGCGTATACTGCTTTTAATTCCGTTATGCTTAGGTATCACTGTTGGAAGGTTTGGGTCAGACTGTGTCCGCTCAGCGAATTCTGAATATTGATAATCCAAATCAATGTCGAACTGCTGGTCGCAGCTATCTACGAGCTTTTCTTGCCAAACCTGCTGTTTCGATTGAAGATGGAAAGCCGCAAAATCCACGGCAGGTTTTGAATGAGTGGCGTTTCCAGTACGACCCTACAGTTCTGGCTCAGGCCGTTCGTGCTAAATTCAGCCAACACCCGGATTTGGCCCAGATTCTGACTGATGATACTGGTGATAGTCTTTTGGTTTATTGTGACCGAACAGATGAGGACTGGGCGGTCGGAATGTCGGAAGATGATTTTCTTCGATGGTTGGAGTGGAAGAATTATACGGGAAAAATGGTTTATGACCAGCTCAGTGAAAATAGAAAGAAGGTACGGGATGCTCATGTTGATTGATTTGGATAAGTAATTATATAATTTAACTAACTAGAGTTTGACACAAAAATTGAAAAAACTGGTTTCTTGTGTTCAGCTTTTGATATTCATTTGGGCACCAACACACCATTCCTAGGCCCACATGATGAGCGAAGGATGTGTGGAATTCTTATTTGAAAAAATTTAAAAAATTACTGCGTTTCTTATAATGTTTGTAGTAATCAGGTATTCTGGGTTTTGCTCGGAATGCTGGCCAAATGTTTTTGCTGAATTTGTCTGTCCTTGAGCTTTCTGTTGGCACACTCAGTCAAGTATTGAATTTTGGTTCCTATTTTCAAAATCCTTTGATCTATATTTAAGTTTTAACAAGCCATCAGCTGTTGGTATTAAGTGTCAGAAAACAAGTTTTGGTTGAACCATCAAGTCACTGCTTTAAAAGTTATTGAAGTGTGAACTGTCTCCTTTTTCTTGGTTACGAGTTGGTTTTATGCTTTTTGTTTTACCAATTTGTTTTTAGGTTGTGGCAGCAGGCGGAGGAGCAACCGGAGTATCCTCTAGTCCCGTTAAGAGCAAGTACGGAACTATGGGTGGTGGTGGAGCAGTGATTTTGGGCAAAAACCTATTGGGGCTAATTCTAATGGACGTTCGCCATCTGTTTAGGACGGGAGCCCTGCAGATTGCTGAAAGTGGGCAAAAAGAAGATCTTCCTGGCGTTTCTGAGGGTACAGGCGAAACGAGCATCAGCCGTGGCCGTTTGTCACTTTTGGAAGACCCTGCTGATCCAGAAGATATGGAACTGGCCTCGATGTCTTTGGATCAGTTTGGTTATTTGCTTTCTGAGCTTTGGGGTACGTATAGCGAGTCTTCCCGTGAGCATAGTTTAGGGAAATAAAGATTCTTGGGAGTGGGAGGGTTCGTAGTTAAAAATGAGCACAGTTTTTATAGCTCCCAGCGCTTGTTGTTTTTTTGAAAATTTGAACTTCTGTGAATTTAATTCAACATGGAGATTCCAATTTGTTTTGGGGGTGGAGGAGGGTGCGTACTTATGGAGGCCCAGTTAGTTTGATGCTTAAGAAAGAAAGAAAATTATATCACAAGGCTCTGAAGCGAAACGGCTCAACTGAGGCATAGGAGCTTCTATAAATTTTGCTGATTATTTAATTAAAATGTGCTCGGCAGCATGGCTTCGCAGATACTCAGTACAAGTGTACGAACCAAGAGAAAAAAGAGGGTTATGCACCACCAGGAACCCACAATCTCCAGACATATTATAATATGCCTTTTGCAGTATAGCGGACTAGTAGCCTTAGAAAATGACCACAAAATTATCGTGTTAAATTAACAAGAATAAAAATGCTCCGATGGAGCATGAAAAATGCAATATGGGTGACACTGGGTTTTAAGCGGACAGAGGACTAGGTTTTAAAACGTTAATATGGGAGGGGCAGGTTGTAAATACCAGGAGGACTAGGTTAAAAGCGCACTAATATGGACCAGCTTCGCTGAACAACCCATATTCGCGGAAATTGCCCGGACTGATGCTGGTGGCAGTTCTTCAGTAACAGTTTACCAATTTGATATATTAACGTTTTAAAACCTAGTCCTCTGTCCGCTTAAAACCCAGTGTCACCCATATTGCATTTTTCATGCTCCATCGGAGCATTTTTATTCTTGTCCTATTTCATTTTTAAGGTTCTCAGTAAACCTTAAGCAAAATACTAAAGCTTTATGAAAGAAACTTTAAAAATTCCCCCAATAATTACGTAACAGTCAACCAAGCCATAGAACAAAGAAACTTGAAAAGTACCAATTTCTCCATGTTTCTTGATTTTGGCAGAAAAACCCTCATCCACTACAAATGCGAATATTTTAGAAAGTTGCAGAAAGTTATCTGTAGTTTGTTATAAGCCATGCTGTACTTCCGCAGCACTCTATTGCAGCGCAACCAGACGCAAGCGACACTGCCAAAGTAGTAGACTTATTCGGCATGATTTGTAAAGCTATTCTGCACGTGTCTGCACAATTTCAGACGATTGCAACTTTTGTGTAGCTAGTTATAGGCCGTGCTGTACTTCCGCAGCACTCTACTGCAGCGCAACTAGACGCAAACGTCACTGCCAAGAAAGCAGACTTATACGGCATCATTTCCAATGGTATTCTGCACGTGTCTGCAGAATTTCAGACGATTGCAACTTTTGTGTAGCTAGTTATAGGCCGTGCTGTACTTCCGCAGCACTCTACTGCAGCGCAACTAGACGCAAACGTCACTGCCAAAAAAGGATACTTATACGGCATGATTTCCAATGCTATTCTGCACGTGCCTGCAGAATTTCAGACGATTGCAAGTTATCTGTAGTTAGTTATAGGCCGTGCTGTACTTCTGCAGCACTCTACTGCAGCGCAACCATGTAGTAACATCGTAATAAGTATACGAAACCTATCTATAATAGTTTGTCATGTCCTAAACTATATGTATGCCGAATTTCAAATGTCAGTGACAAATGAATAACTTGTTATCGACGGTGCTGTGTTTGGGGCAGCACATGCAGCACGGTGGAAGCTAGGGAGTGCGCCAACTAACATAGTTACAGTTCCTCCTTACTACAGACACTATTATCACCAAGTTTCACATGTTTAGCCGTTTACAGTAAGTCTACAGACAGCGTGCTATGGTTGCTGCATAATAGTACAGCACGATAGCAGCACCGCACAGCGCTGCGACTATGCTCATCGTTTTCAACGACCCCGATAACCCTTATATGCGTCCCACTATATGGCCCAAAACAGCATATTTAGGCCTATTTTTGACTATTTCCTGTAGAGTTGGGACTTAGAAATTTTTCCAAAATGGCCATTTGGCCGGACCAACTTTGGGCCGGCCGCCAGAACGATCCTGGCCAGATATCGCCCTCTTTATGACACGCTACCCATCCCAAAGTTTCTTATGCAACAAGCCGCATCTCTCTAGCTTGTTCCCTGAGCCCTGTAGCCGTGTCACAAAATTGGCCTTTTTTGGCCAACTTAGCGGTCAGGCCACCTTTGGCCGGCCGCACAGGTGGCCGGCCGGGCCGGGCAGCGGAAAATTGTCCAAAAGGTACGTTAACACAAATACTACTCTCAGAAAAACCAAACTTCACCGGCTGAAAATGCCCACATCGTTCAGTTTGTGAGTTAGACTAAAACGGCTTCCCCAAGCGTGACTTACACGGAAAAAAAACAAACGGACCTAACTTGTCCGGAAGCGAAAATTTTCAAAGTTGAAAATTTTGACCAAAACTTTTTTGCTATTTGTTGTACTCGTCGTGCTGATTCCAACGATACCAAATTTGTCTAGTTTGGCTGAGTATTTAGCTGGCACGGTGCTCGAACGGGTCTCTAAGGGCCGCGCTGAGCCTTTTACACCCATATTATTGGGGGAGCGCTATCGCGCCCCCCTATAATAATATTGATCAACAATGGTTCCTGCAAAATTTTCATTTCACTGTCACAAACAACAGACAAATTTGACAAACTTTAATGATAAACATTCAAATCCCGTGATTCCTTATGTTTGAGTCGCTGAACATAAGCTAGTGTTGATTGATCTGTTTTGAAGTGTTTAATAGTATTGATTGCTCTTCGTCCTATGTTTAGCAACTACCAGCAGCTCTGAGCAAGCCAGCTGTCATGAAGTGGTCGCCATCACGGAGCCGCTTTCGCATCCTCTATCCATATTTTGTCCTGGACGATTTGTTTTGGACAGTTTAGAGCATGGTTCTGTGGCTCACTGTCTGGTCTATCAGTTGCTCAGTTTCCTTGGCATGGATGAAGATGCGGAAGCCAGCCGTCTAATTATGGATCCTGTTGCTGTATTCTGTCAATATGGGTGCGTAGGAACGCAGGAATATGTTCAATTTTCATAATTTATGAATTTATTTATTTATTAATTAAATGTTCACTTTTGCAGAAAATCTCTCCGGTTTGATTTACTGATAAGTTTATAAGATAAGTACAACAAGACTGCTTTCTTTGTTAATCCCAAAATCTGTAGAAAGATTTAATGGTCTGCTGTCTCTTTTCAGATATGAAGCCATCTTGAAATCCATATCAGTGGAGAGTTTGATTGTGCTCGAGCTGTGGTATGACAGTGGGCGACATCTGCAGGCCCTTCGTACTGCCATACGTGCTCGTCTGTCTCAACTCTCCGACGTAGCCGAGTGGCTCTTTAAAGGCAGTGGTCAGGCATTGATCGTAGATTTTAGCTCTGGTCGCGAATATGGCATGGCTTCGCCATGTGCACCGGGACCTGCGGTCACTTTGCAATCCTCTTGTCTGGGATTTTTGGACTTTTGTCGGTCTAACCAGCTGTCGAAAATCGAAAGTCTTCGTTTGATGCTGAATCCTGGTAGGTGTTGCTGAAGTAACTCTTGATGTGTTGCCAGAAGAAGAAATAGGGAATGTAGCGAATGTTGGTTGCTCAAGCGGCGCTGGTCCTTATCAGAGCACTTTGAGAGCTTGCACCTGCCGTACTAGTTTTTAAGCTTAACTTATCCGTTTAAAAACGGTTTCCCGGCTGTGTCAGTTCAAAATTGCGCGTTTATGTGAAAGATAAAAGTGTGGTATACAAGTAAGAGTGACGAACTGGGAAACCTGCCGAATGGAGTGGAGACCCCCTACTCCTTCAATAAAAGGAGTATGGAGTGTTTATCTGGCTGTTCATTTGGTGTTTTGGTAGACTTTTGGGCGATAAGCACAATTTTGTAACGGAAATAGTTTATTAAGTGATAATCTTCTAAAGGTTTTCTAAATCATTTTTATTTTATAGGGCAGACCCAGCTGCCGAAATGGTGGGGTCGAAATCTGAACGGGCTCATTTTGATGCAGGAGCGTTATCGACTGCAGCGAAGATTGAACCTTCTTCCGTCGGCCATTACTTCTGATTCTGAAGTCAGCAGCCCGGAAAAATTATACCGTATGGCAGTTGATATGCTTGGTGTTTTTATCATTCTAATTTGTAACTTTTAATAATTCGAATTGTCAAGTCTACGTACTGATAAGAGTGTGACATATTACGCCTGCTCTCATTATCGGAGCAAAACCTATTCTTGTAATAGACACAATGGGCCAGCTGAGTAGTCGTATCTTTGAGCTTGAGAAAGCAGACACTGTGGGCGAATTTATTTGACTCACTGGGATTCAATTTGTGTTTGTGTGGGGTAGGTCAGCCGAAACCCTTAGAGCCTTGTTTTGATAACAGATTATGCTTAGTGAGATAGCTCTTATTATTTGGATTATGTATTTTAATGTACTGACTGGTTATTCTGCTTATTTAATAGTTTTTCCTTGATTGTTTAATTTTTGCCAAATGTTTTGTTTTTTGCAGAGAAACCTAAAGTAACTGCTCCAACCAGTTCAAAACCTCTGTACAATACACTGATAGAAGGCGTTACAATGAATGGTAAGTATTTGCTTAACGAATGAAGAAAGAATGTGGTGTTATAATTTGGTGGCTTGCTTTATATACTTGCTGTAGCCAGTCCAGTCTAGTCCAGTGCCACTGTCCATTTTGTTTTATAAGCTGTAACCTCTGGTCACTACTAACTTCAGCTGTGGTTTAAAGACGATTCGGTGTTTCTTGTTTGAACAAACGTTCCTGTGGGAGCCCCCAGGAACGTTTGCAGCGAGTAATAGCCAGGAGTCTCCTGGCGGAAGAAACCACATCGGTCTCGAAACGGTTCGCGCGATTGAGGTTGGTTAGATTTCTGGGTGTCCATGGTTTATATTTTCCTATTCTCATTGTTTGAACATGTTGTTGCAGACTTGGGCCCATTGCCGGCCGTCAAGCTGTTCTGCTGTCGTCAGCTGTGGCTGGAGCCTCGTCTGACTCCGTTGACCGGAACCTATTCCCTGCTGAGTGCTGGCTTTACTATGCCATTCTCAGATTCGAACGGTCGCAGTTACTATACTGTCCAGCATTGGCTGTTGGTAAAACTGTTGGAACAATTTCCCCAGGTTTGTTTTTGCCATTTCGTAATTACTGGAGCCTTTTCCTGTTTTGAGAATCGTGAACTTTAGATGGAAAGACATCTATGTACTAGCTCCAAAAAGTGGGAAATCACGTTTTTAAACACACTTTTTGCACGTTTTAGTATTTTTGATATTAAATTCTGTTTACAAAAAGTCGACAACTGTAAATCTTTTCATGGTCTTTATTTTCTTTTCCAGAAAGCCTTGAAAATTATTTATTTATTTCCGTATTTGGTTTTGTTTGCAGAGCGGTCTGGGTACTGAGCCTAATATATTTGATGAGATATTGGCTGTGGAAGATTATGGCGCTGCTCAAATTGTGGTAACTAAATGGCTGATACAGCACGATATTGAGGACTCACGATGGCGCTCAACGCTGGAACGAAATATGGAAGAGTACGTTTCATTGGGAAGGGAGGTTAGCGGTAATCTAGTTTGTTTTGTTTTGAGGTCCGATTTCGGCCTTGCTTATTTGGTGTTGTGTGTACGTTAGGTACCTTAGAACTTCTAGGATTATTGAACTTCAACGGAAGTTACACTGATTAAAAATATTAATGCTGCAATTGGTCGATTGAAGGGGGTAGTTTTAACTGGTTTCGCTCGCTTAATCTTGTTTAACAGTATTATGAAATAAGAGGGATCGTTCGGTCTGTCCAAAATTGACAGTCACTTTGTGCACGTTTGCGTACAGCCTAACCATATGCTTTAAAAAACCAGACAAAATTTCTGGCTTCTCTGCCGCTTAACTAAAAAACTTTCGATGATGAGCCATTCAAGGGCAACTGGAGAGTAGACAGATTTTACTAGGGATTATCTCAGGATCAGGTGAAGGCTACGTGCTGCTTTCTCATTCAAAAATTGGACTTAGACCTCAGCTAACTAGTCCTAATGTGATTTGGTGCATCCAAGAAATATTTTCTTGATTCTCCTCGTACTCTAGCACACAGCCCTAGATTACTGTAGGACCGATCGCTGGTTTATTTTTGCAGCTGGCTGTGTGAAGCAATTCGCCTTAGGCTGTCACAGTATCCAGATCTGGCGGCTCCTCTACTAGACACGGACTGCAGCTTTCTAATAGAATCTGGAAGCGGTTTTCCTCTTCTTGGATTGCAGGCTGAAGTGTCATCCATTGAAGTACGTGGTGTTGTTGTCTTGCGTATACTGTGGGCGTTTTCTTTTGGGGAAGGGGTGGGTAATGAAATTACGGGATTCAAACAATTTTGGGAAATGGAGCGGGATGTTTAACATGCTGGATTTTTCTGCTTTCTAGCATTCTCTCAGAAATCATTTATCGAAAAATAAACATGGTTTAGTGTGTTTTTGGCGAAAAGCCCTCTTCTTCACAGATGGTCAACGTTTCAGTTAACTTTGTTGGCTTCTATCTGTGTGGGATTCAGTGTGCGTTTTGCAGGTCGTAATCTGTGTTTTTTATAATTTTGTATATCAGTTTCTACCTGTTGTAATGTTCGAGATACCATTTTCTGTTGCGTATTTGTTACAGCGATGGATCAGTGAGTGTGGAATTTCTGTGGTTGATTTTATTCGACTGATCCTGCATGATATCTGTCGCCCGTCATCACTGGATTCCAACAAGTGGGGTCTGGCACTGATGAGAGTTAGACAGGATTTGCAACAGCAGACTGCTGCTGTCAAGTTTGGTATGAGTTTTCTAGTTTTTGGATCACCATGATGGGAAAAGTTAGTAAATGTGTTTATGTTTTAAAATGTGAAGATTGAACCGAGTAGCTTCCTTCGAAAATAGCATAACAAGATGTTTTCGACCTGGCATTTTTTAGTGGGGGGGACCACTTTTCGGTTCCCCCTCCACTTTTCGGAGCCCCCCACTTTCATCCCCCTTACTTTTCGGCAAGCCCCCTCCCCACTTTTTTGGGGGTCGCCCAAAAGTGTAGAAAAATTAAGTTTTTGAGGTAAAATTGTCAAACTTTTTCAGAATTTTTAGCTAATTTATGGACTTACAAGTTAATTTTAAGCTTAAAGACAGCGAGTTTTTGTGTTTTTACCTAAAAATGCTAATTTTCGCTAAACATTTTGGTATTTTATACCTTGGACTCGCCACCCCCCCCCCCCACTTTTAGGAAGCCCCCCCACTTCTCCCTGCCCCCTCCACTTTCAAAACTAAAAAATGCCAGTCGATTATGGTGTGAAAACTTCCTGATAATGCGTATCCGTCCGTCATTATGGATTTCTAGAAAAATTATATATTTGTTTACGGGAGTAATAATTATCTCTTCCCAGTGGACAATTTTTTGAAACTACTATGACTGTAAAACTCAAAACATTCACTTTACAATACAGCCATCGTCTGTCGGGATTCAATGGTAGGAAATCTGCTATTTTTGAGTAATATTTCTAAATTGTTTTTAAAGTGAACAGAATTAAAGATGTGAAGAACGATTTAATTGCAAAAACCAAAAATTTCTTCACCTTCTGAGGCCCTCTCTGTTATACCTACCAGTTGAAAACATTTCCCCTTAGGCCTGCCCTCCCATCACAAAATTCTGAATCTTTCAGTGTCTTCTATAGTGTTGATTTTAACATGATGATTCTAAGCTGCCTGGTTTTCTTTGTTCATTCCCAGTTTTACTGTTCTAGAGGGTTCCCTGTGTCGCCTATGTCATGGTCAATTTTCGAGGGATCAACAGCGCCTATTTGATCTGTACGAGCTGCCTGAAGACTCTCCCGGCGGTGCAGGAATTTTTGTGATTAACTTTGATCAGAAAAATCCACTGTCGACCAGTTACCCCTGCCTACTGGAAATTGACGGGAGCCACTACTTATCCGTTGAACACTATGTTGTGGAAATGGTTTTTGACGAATTCAGTGCTACAGCATATCCGACCGGGATCTCTTTTTCCGATCGTGATCTTAGGCTAAAACTGCTGGAACCGGATTTAGACTTGGCTGCCGACTTAGCCAATGTGGTCCTGGGCCGGTCGCACCTGCAAACGACTATCCAGGAACGTTTACTGCGACACTATGAGGTGGCTCTGCGGGCCAAGTTCCAGCAGCACAGGCGCTTCCGGTTGGCCTTGATGAAAACTGGTTCAGGTCTGATTCTAATGACCCGGAAGCCAGCCGATCCTTTACGTCGAAGGCGAAATCGCCCAGGTCAGAAGCTGACCTCACTAACCTCTAATCGATTGACGGATTATGTGCAGAATGTGTTGTATTGTAGTATGCCGCAGGTTAGTTTCTCATTTTAGCAGGAGTGCACTCTTATTGTACTGGAACAGTAGGCTGCTGAGATTGTATTTTATTTCGTGTTAATGTTCTGACCAGAGCACAACAGTGGTAACGTTGTCCCGTTTGGGAAAATGGACCGACACTGGCTTTTTCCTAGGCAAATATTTCTGGGGGGGGGGGAGAAAAATGTCTAAAAATAGCTGTTTTTCACTGCTGAGCTAAAAAATTGACTATTTTTAACTTAAATTTAAGCTTAAAATAGCTAAAAAATGATTAAAAATGGGTAAAAATCCGGCGTAGCCTGAAACAATTTTCAAAATTTACCCTCAAAACCCTATTTTTTCGGGCACTTTGGAGTTCTGGGGGGGGGAGGCCCGAATCCTGGGGGGGGGCGATTCTTGGGGGGGGGATTTCTGGGGGGCCCCTCCTCTCCCCCCCTGTAGGAAAAAGCCAGCGACATAACACCCGTCCGTGACTGTTCCGATGGCTGTCACCTCAAATGTGGTGGAATGGTGGACCTCCTTGGGCGGATCCGGGTCCCTAAACCCGACCCCCTCCCTTTGTGCGAAGCGATGGCCAACTATTCTTCCCTTCCTCAGAGAAGGCATTTTATTCTCCTGGACCCCTCCCCCCTGGTGCGAGCCTGGCCGAAAGCCCATCCAGCCGCCTTTTTCTCTGCCGGTCCAGGCAAGCCTGCCTACTGGAACCGGCTGCTGCTGATGGCAGGTGATGTAGAACCCAACCCGGGCCCTTCCTCCTGGCCCTGTGGTATCTGCAGAATTAATGTGGGCTATAAGGATTATTCTGTCAGGTGTAAATCCTACCCCGCCTAGCACCACAGAAAATGCACCATTGCATCTCAACCTAACCGTTGCCCAACTTAATGCGGCCGCCAGCGGCGGCGACTGGCAGTGTGACCACTGTCTCCACCCTGCCCCAGTTCCTCTCTTTGCCCCCCCATCTCCAGCTGCCTCTCCACCCCCTAATCCACCCAACTCTATCTGGTGCAAAACGATGCCAACCTTATCCCACTGGAATCCCGGGCTAGGCTTGCAACCTGCCTAGCTTTCGAAAAATCTAGACGCCTGCCCCTTAGCAACCCAGTGAAGATGTCAGCCGAACGGAGATGTCCGACAACGTCTGGGTAGCCATCGTAGTTGGCGCGAAGTGGGAAAGCGTCTATCCAGCAGACACCAACTATTAAACCTACCTACTGACTCCCTGCATGCAACGGGCCCACTGCCATCCTGGGAATATCCAGGTGGCCTTTCCATCAGCGACGACCTGAGCCTCTCTATCCGACGCAGCGACCCTGTTGAAGCCAAACGGGGTCACACTCTACAGATGCTGGCTGCTGACCCCAACTACCCCCGTGACGTAGAAGTCTACACGGATGGCTCAGCCAAGGATGGATGCGAAAACGGTGGTGCAGGAGTGCACATCATTTCATCGAAACAAAACTACCAGAAACATCAACGAACCTGCTGGCAGGTTCACTTCGAGCTGACGGGCGGAACTGACAGCACTTACTCGCGCTCTCCACTGGTTCCGGGATGTCAGGTCCAATGAAGACCAATCTATCGGAATTTTTCTGGACTCTAAGTCTGTGGTCCAGAAGCTCATCTCTGGTCTCGGCAAAGCGCGTTCGTCTGTAGAGATTGAAGTTTTGTCTCTACTTAAGGTGCTGGTTTCCTTTGCCATTTTTGACTCATACGGCTTTAATCCTGTACGTAAATAGCTAAAACTTGCTAAATAACCTATTTCCGTACTCTTTAACATTCTGGGACCAGTCCCGGATTTTTAGGCCAAAAGATAAGAAGGTTTTGGTTTTTGGCCTTAGGCTTCCAGTACGTAGACCAGACACCGGATTGGTTGTTATGGCTATAAAGAGGACACAACAATCAACATTTTTGCTTTTACAACCTTTGAGCTATCTCCAGTGGTTAAGTCAGTAAAAGCAAAAAATCACTTTGACGTTCCAAAAATGGCCATTTCCGAGGAAATCAGTTTTTTCAAAATTACTGCCAAGCCTTGCGAACAATTTTGTTCCATTTATACTCAATCGATACAGCGTCCAAATACACATTTTATGAATCCCTACTAGCCTGACTTTATTGCTTTCAGCTAGAGATGTGGCCGGAAAACCATTTTGGCAAAACTCTTAGACAAGAGTCTTTATGCCCTCTTGATGACAGTCCATTGCTATCTTGTGTTCTACGTATTATTCTGTTTTTGCTTTCAGGAAGAGCTGTTTGATTGGATCTCAGAAATAGGACTTGGTGCTCGACTCCTGTTGTTGTGGCAGGTGGGAAGTCTTCGACCCCCTCGCCAGCTGCTAGGATGTAACCAGCTGGGTCTGCTGTTGATGCTTCTACGTGATGAGTTGCGCCAGAAGCAAGCCTATTCCTTGCCGGAAGAAAGCTTTGAACTAAGTCGCTCTCTTTCCCAGCGAATTGCGCAGACCTCCAATCTGCGAATGAATGATTGTCGTTGGCAGATGGCTAGCTCTTCTGGGCTTGGTAAGTGCCAGACGTCTGTTGGTACATTAGTTTTTCAAGTTTTATCCTCTCTAATCTAATAAAAATGAATTATATATAATCCGCACTTTCATTCTCCACCAGTGTACTGATAGTGTGTATTTCATTTTCTAACTAAATTAGACCGAAAAGGAGGGGTCCGAACCCAAATTTTTTTGCAATCAAAATCCCAAATCTGGCCTAAAAATTGCTAAAATTTTTTAAAATTTCCGAAAAGGAGGGCCTGGATCCCCGGCCCCCGCCGATACGCCCCTGGCTGAAGGATTTTTTACGAAAATCGTATTGGTAAGACAAGGTACAGAACATCGTTGATTTATTGCTTCATGAGGTTGTATTGAATAGTGGTTATTGGTCATTGGTTAGTGGTCAGTGGAATTTGTGTCTATGGCTGTGCTCATTGCTTTTAGCTGATGCCGAGTCTACGGAACCCAGTCAAATCAGCCCTAACTGTATCAGTTTTTCTGAAGCTTCTGGCAGTTCCCTTGCAGGCAACTGTTGTCTCTATCAATATACAGACTCTACCGATACTGTAGTTTACGTTTCGGACGCCTACGTAAACGCTGATGGGCCCTATAACCCTCTATCACGTGCCTATCCTGCCCCATTTCGATTGGCCGGTCAGACCTTCTACTCCGTGGATCAGTACTATTGCTGGTGCCTGCTGGAAAAACTGGAACAGTTTCCGGGTGCCCAGGAAATCTGGGCTGACGTGGAAAATCTGTCGCAGTCCGAGATTCGATCCTATACTGAGCGATCCGTACGAGACATGCTTCGTTCTGAACTGGGTCATGATCGACTGGACAGTCTCTATTCACCGCAGGAAGAGCTGGAAGCCCTAGAGGTGGCTAGTTTGGCCAAATTTGAGCAGAATCCTCATCTCTGGCCAGTACTGTGGTCAGATGGGGCTTTCATTTTTAGCCTGAAACCGGTGGATAGTTTTGAGGCTGGAAGTGGTCAGACATCCTTTCTAGACTTGGGCCTAAGTGCCTATGAATTTGAGTCACTGAAATCCTTCCTATCAGTTCCTCTGTTGCTTGAGTGGCTTTTGCCCGCTGCTGCTGCTGCTACTGCACCACCGATATTGGGTAAAAATAAGTATGGACTAATGCTGATGCGATTGCGTGCTCAGCTGATGGCCAAATATGGAGTTGGCTCTCCGCCTGCAGTACCTTTGAAGATAGATCATGCAGCTGTTGCAGATGGCGTCCCGGACAGATCCCTGGACCCTGATGAAATGGTAATCTTTGGTTCCGAAGCGGATTTGTTTAGTCCCAGTCATTCCAGTAATTTTGAGGTGGGCGGTGAACCTTTCCGCGGTCTGGACCAGTATATTTGGGTGACTTGTCTGCGAGCTTTCGGTCTTTTGGACAGTTGCGAACGGTTGATGCAAGCAGAATCCTGCGCCGCTTGGCATCGCATTGGTCGATTAGCCTTACAGAAGGGTTACATTTCTGACTTTGAGTACCACCTGTGGTGTCGGGAGAACCGGTTGACTGCCTGTAAGCTTGTCCTCAGAGTCCTGTTGGAGAGAAATGCTGCGTTTCGCAGTGCTTTAATGGCTTCCGGTGAACGCCTCCTGGTCTATGCTAATGACGATAAGGAATTGGGAGCCGGTCTTTCCTCAGAAAAGTTTCAGTTTCTGATTCAGTTTCTGGAGGTCAGTCCGGAGATTTTGGATCGCTGGTTCCGTCAGCCGGAGTGTCGCCCGATTGGTCTTGGAAGGAATCTGTATGGATATCTGCTCATGAACTTGCGGGATGAGCTATTGAAAGGTTATTCTTTGATTTTGTAGCTAAATTCTTTAGATAGTTTTTCAGACTTTATTACATAGACAAAATTGAAGTTAAATAAAAGATTGTGGTCTGCGTTCAGTTAAAGAAGGCAAATCTTTACCTTTTCTCCTTCCAACCCATTTTGATTGATTTATTTTATTATTTTACCATTAGCTTCTTGAAAGACAAATGTTTACACGAAAAGCTGTCGAAATAAATTCATGGATCTTATAAATCCCTGAAATGGTCGTTTTGAGCATACAAAAAGTGCAGGTTTAGCAGACAAATATAGCGAAAACCTCATATTTTTTGAAGCTCATTAGTTTCTGCAAAGTACTAGTCTCAGCGGACATTACGAGAAGTAAACTTATCAAGGCCAGTACGTATCTTACGTACTTGCTGCCCTGGCTTTTTCTAAGCAAAAATTTCGGGGGGGGGAGTGTGGGGGCTGCCTCCCCCAGGTCTGGGGTGGGGGATTTTTCGAAAAGTTTAAAAAATGGCTAGTTTTTGCTGCTGAGCTAAAGATTTAACTATTTTTAACCTAAATTTAAGCTTAGAATAGCTACAAAAGGACAAAAAATCCGACGAAGCCGGAAAATTTTCTGAAAATTACCCTACAAACACTATTTTTCTGTTGACTTCTGAAGTCTGAGGTACCGACAGGCCCTAATCCTGGAGGGGCGATCCTGGGAGGGGGCCGCCCCTTCCCCCCCCCCGTAGGAAAAGCCAGCTGCCTTACTCCTCTGAGCTGGATGTCTTTAATTGTTTTCCTGCATGAAATATCGCACTAATCGTTTTTAATCACATGAAATCACGTGGTGTTAAGTAACAATTTTTGTTTATACATACACGTGATGCACCCCTCGGCCGTGTAGCTCATTGCTGCCTGAACCATAGAACAGTCATCTAGCAAACGATTACGCTCTGGCAGGATTAGTATATAATTATCTAACCACAACGACGCAGGAATCAGGCAGATCAGGGCTACATGATTCAAAGATTAGTGCGTTAACAATCTTAATTGCTAATCAAGCCTGAAATGTGAATCGTACATGAATCGCCACTTCTTGATCTGCAACATGTACTTAAAATACCTAGATTTGGTTGGCATAGTTTTACCATGAGTTAAGCTAACGGCATGCTTTGTTTTAAATTGGTTTCTTGCAAGTAATCGCTGGTAGCTGTCGTTTATTTAGAGAATGGATCCAAAGACGCGGATTCTAATGCCAGTTACAGTCGACGAGTCTTGAATATTTTATGCCGAGATGAATTTTTGTCAACTCCCAGAGATAGTAGATTCACTAAATGGAAGGCCATACAACAGCAGCAACAGGTAGAGGAGCTCTGAAGCTGCATTTGAAGTTGTCTCAACATATCTATTTTTCTGTTTATTTGTGTATACGTTTTTACTAGGTTTTCTTTCAAATACAGGTTTTAGCATAATGTAGTGTTGGTAAAACATTGGGATTCTCTATTTGTAATATAATTGTAAAATATGTGGTTGAGCTGAAAATTTTGCTGATGTTTCTGGCCAAGAATTTCAACATTTCCGATTGCTGACAGAATAATTTGGTAGCAAAATGATGATTGATTATTAATTTCCTGGGCAGTAATCTTGTTTCGTCCTGTATCAGTCGTTGTTTAGTGAACTATAATTTCAATCAAAATTATTCTACTGTTGGTTTTGTTCAATGTTGTTCTACCTACTTTAGGCCTCCCACTCCTTCCACATTTCGGATACAGGGAGACTACAAAATTTATATTGTTGTTTGTTACTGTTATATTACCACAAATGCATTGTTGTTGTTATAGGCTTTGGTAGCCTCGGAAATGAATAGAAGTCTGCAAAAGCCATTGGAGCTGGAAGCTATTGTGAAATGTGCTGAATCGCTTACTATGCAGAAACCTAACAGCAGCTTTGCCCCTGCTGAAGTTGAAGCGGTAAGGAAGTGGATTGCTTCACTGTTTTTGATAATCTTATCTCCGTACAGCTTTAACTTTTGCATTGGAATTGTATAAAATAGATTGGGGTCGCTTGTTTTTTTCAGTGGTAATATTTATAGTTAGCTTTGATAAAGTACTTCCACTTCCAAGTCCTGAATTCGGTGGTCTTTTGAAGTGTTGGATAAATTTTGGTCTCGTCAGACAATCGCGATTAAGATGACGTCAATTTTGCAGTTCTTTTTTAAATTTCAGAGGGTTGC
The DNA here is from genome assembly GCA_030248195.1 of Trissonchulus latispiculum. Taxonomy (NCBI): domain Eukaryota; kingdom Metazoa; phylum Nematoda; class Enoplea; order Enoplida; family Ironidae; genus Trissonchulus; species Trissonchulus latispiculum. Next base: position 18,429 of record JASAND010012156.1, read on the forward strand.
TTTGTGGCTAGGGTTGCTTTGTGGCTGCTAAGATGCAAAATCATTTTTTAGCTTCTGGGCACTGTTTTTGATGTCTTCACTCTTCGTCCTGAATTTGGGGGTTTTCTTCGTTGTTTTGACTTATTGAATCTGCTTGATACTTGAGGTAACTTTTATGATAATAATGTATTAGTTGTATGATCTAGCGTTTTTTGTTTAGTTGATCCAACAAGATTGGCAAAATCTGGAAAAAGAACGGGCTTCAACCAGCTCGCGCAGCAGCATGAATGCGAATCTGACTGGAAGTTCTGGTTCAGAACCGCCGTTGTCACTTCAACCTTTACCATGGCGCTCCAAAACAGGGCTGTCTGCAGGTCAAGCTTAAGTTTTTCAATAGGTTTCCTAAAGTTTTTGTTTCTACGTACTTAGTTTTAATTTTCCAGTGTTTTCGGTTTTCTGTTTTTTCGTAGCAAATGTTTTATTTTAAACAATTGAAATTATTTATACCCAGTTCAGGTACCCACCTAATTTTTGTTAAAAAGTATCCGGATATAATATGGTTTCCTCAACCGCCTGGCCACAAGAATGATGATGTACCGGATAATTATTCTGGTAGAATTTTTTGTTTTCAAAATTAATATTCTAAGTTTCCATCAGCTGTTGCTTGTGAGTTTTATTGAACAATACTGTTTCATTTGCTATTGAAATGGTTTGGCTACCCGGTAGTCAAACTAACTCCGGAGCTTAAACAGGTTGTACTTCCACCGTGAGTGAAGAGCACATGCGTACCTCTTTATACATTGTATTCTCGATTCTGTAAACCACGCTCCCACTTTCAAGTCTCTGTTGCTGTAATGATATTGTATTCCATTTTTAATTTAAATATTAAAATCCAAGGCAAACTTTGGTTTTCTAGATAGCACTGCGCTTGATGCTTCGGCCAGTGCTGAATTGCAAGAGTGGAGTTTCCTCCTGAATGATCAGACGCAGCATTTGGACTGTCATTCCCGCCTAGTGTTGGATTTGGTTTCTGCCAGTCCTGAGGTTTGGGCCACCCACGTTGATGGACTGTCTGACGAGCAGGCCTTTGAGTTCGGTCGTTCCGTAATGCGACAGTTGTTGTTGACGTGGGGCTTGGTGGGTGGATCCACTGGGAAGACAAAGGATGTTGCATCCTCAGACGTGTCTGCTAAAGTCCAAGAGGTGCGGTCGCGGTGCATTATTTACTGTTAATACTTAAGCTATACTACATTTTGCAACTGACGTTAGTCGTTACGCGGCTGTTACTTGCGGTGTTAACAGAATTGTTCCTGAAGTTGGGATCTGCTATAACCCTTTGAAATAGTGGCTGCCTGTCTTGATTTTTGCAAAATTTTGCCATGCAGGTGTTAACGTGTTGGAGTTGGAATGACAGTATAATTTTCATCAGGAAAGGATTTTTAAATGTAAAAAATTACAAAATAAGAAAGCTATCACCCTTTGAAGTACCATTATTGAGTATTTTGAGTTAGTCTGAAATACTCTGATGGTTATTTGGTTTCAGGCAGTGAAGTTGATCTCCAGCGATTTGTTGCAGAATGAAGAAATCGTGCAATCATTGCTAAGAACTCGTGGAACCTGAAACATTAGTTCTGTCTTGTTAAATGATTTCTATATCTTTTGTTGTCTGTTTCAAATTATTGTTGATGTTTTTTAGTAAATACAGGTTTAGCGTTTTGAAGTTTCCCTTTAATTTAAAATAACATCAGAAATGCTTAGTTGATGCCCTTTACTTGAATAATAACTTATAATCTGCATTTCTCGCTTGGTGTTTGACAGCTGTCTTATCTAATGTATAGTTTGCACTGAACTGGAATATTTGATTCATAGTAGCAGATTTTAAAACTTTTTTCTGGCGGTATTTCAACTTGGGATTATGGGAAAATCGATCTGGAGTGCCGAAGGTCGGGTGGGCACTTGGTCTTGATAGGGCCTAACATGATGGTCGCCCACAACCCACATTCAACGATAACACCCTTTGATACATCTTACTTTATAGTTTACATATGTAGGTCTCTATTGTCAACACGTGACAGCCGCCCTACCCAATTGAATGCGCAGTAGTAATGCATCTGCTGGATCTTGGTTGTACAAAAACTCTTAGTAGGAGAAAGCGATTTTTGAATTTCATTTTGTGTTTTTAAGCATGAAATTGAACGTATTTGTGATAATGGCCGTCTTGAGCATATACGACTATGAAAACGTGAGTGCTTCTGCAGCTTAGCTGAAACTGACACCACAACAGATCTGGCTTGGAGCTGATACTGAAACTGAAACAGCCAAAGTGAACTGAAACTAAAACAGTAAAATATGTTTATCGCTTAAACTGAGACTGGAACCTTTTTCGAGCTGGAACTGAAAAATTTCAGCTCCACATTAAGACTGACGGGTTTCGAATTTGAAATCGGTTTTAGCTCTCACTGAAGCTGTTTCCCACTCTTATCTGTTTATCTTATTAGTTTAGCAGCCAGTTTGCACGTGATTCTCTGTTAGTGTTAGTCTTTCTCCGTGGAAAATGGCTCTAATAAAGCCCAGTATTTTGGAGCGACCTGGACAAGAAGCTTTGAACTATTTGCTACGAAAAGGGAGTTCTCCCATTGGAGTGACCTACTGTCCCGGATTTGGCTCAAGTATGCTGGCAAGCAAAGCAGTGTATTTGGACAAACACTTGGAAAATTCCCAACATTCCTATCTCAGGTTATTCTTATCTATTTATCTCTTATTCTGTGGAGCTGAGGTTTACAATTTAGTTCATTTTCTGGCACTCATAGGATATTTCGCACGGACCGTTAGGTTAATGCTTCATGCCGTTTTCGGTATTATTTTCCTTTTGTCTTAGCGTCTGTTTTTAAGTTTTTGATTGAACAAGCCGGTATTATTGGCCTGCCTCACTGACCTAGCTTTTTGGATGAACGATTTATTCTTGATTTTTGGGATGTGCAGGGAAACACTGTGAAAGGTAAAAATTTGTCAAAAGAAATCGTTTCATTTTCAAAAAATTGGCAAGCTATTTCGTTTCAGCATCGCATTAAACTTCATGGAAATTGTGGTTGATAGTACTGACTTTTCAAATGAACCAAAATTACGTTATATCCTACATAGAGATCGTCCGAAACTCCGCAAAACAGAAACCGGAACCAGTTCTTTAACACTGCAAAAATCGAAGCTTTACTGATTTTTTCAATTTCGATGCAATTTTTCGCTTGTCTTCTTGGAAAGCTGCAAATATCTGCTAGCATTAAAAATTTATATTTTTCGTGAGAGCCAACTTGACTTCGCAGGCACAATTTGATAAATTCACAGCTCAAACCATTAATATTTTGCTTGTTAACTATGACCGAAAGGACAGAGAAGTAAATAATGGAGGAAGAAGGTACCACAAGAATTAAGCAAAGCACAAGTGCGCCGAAGGCATGAGGAAATTTTTCCAAAAAGTAGTTCAAACATTCAAAGAAATTCGTAAAAATTCACGCAAACTCTGCGCCTAATTGGTTTTATAAGTACAGCATATTATAGTGTGCTAAGACTGAAATATGCATGTTATATATGCTAAAGATTGCAACAGCGCAGCAGGCGAAAATGTTTGAGCAAATCAAATTCTGGTCACAAGAAAATCGCAATTTTGTAGAAATGTGTGAAGAAATTTGACAAGATTTTTGGAAATTTTGACAAAATTTTGGTCTTGATAAGTGGCTAAACTTGGTTCCGATTCCGGTACTTTTCAAAAAACCGGAACCGGAACAGGAACTGGAATTTCTGTCGATCCCTACAAATCCATACCTTTTGTTTAGATTTGATTACACTGGGGGGACAGAAGCCACAAAGCCAATCAGTTTGGTTCAGTGGAAACAGGATTTTTTTGACGTGCTGACCAAGATTGCAACAGGGACTCAGGTGTGTTCATTTATTTTACATATTTCACTGACAATTTTTACGTTTTGTATGCTTTGTTAATTGTTACATGTTATGCCATGTGCATTGCCATTAAACTGGTGCTTTCAACTTTTCATCATAACCGAAAAGATTGTTATGTCGCCGACTGCTCGGAACTGGAGCTAAAACTGTATGTTTCTGATCCACTGCAGCTGATTGAACCACTGTAGCGAAATAAGCCACATGCAGGATGAAATTCAAGCCAATTTAAGCAATGCGCCACAGCGTTAAGACAGCAGTACTGACTTACTCTACAAGTATGTATTTATGTCGTGTCTTTACCGTGGGTGTAAAGAAAGAAGAATAACTATTCCAGCGACGCCTGTGCAAGTCTTTTTTTGATGCTAGAAATAATTGTTTTAGGTGTTGGTAGGTTCCAGTATGGGTGGTTGGCTGTCTCTGCTGGCAGCCATCCAGTTTCCGGAAAAGATCAAAGGTCTCCTCTTGATTGCCCCAGCACCTGACTTTATTGAGTCTTTGATCAATCGAGAAATCAAGGGAGAGGTATTTTGCATTTTAAGCACTACAGTTAGCAGTACTTATTCGGTGCCACAGAACTTTTATTATTAGTGTGAATAAGACGAAGCAGGGTATCTTGCTTTCTTTCTGCATCGGTGCTCTGATCAAAACGTAAATTTTTGCGTACTTTATGAAATTTTTTTTATCCATTGAATTGATTGTTGGATTGATTTTGAAATACCTTGCAGTAAGAGAATGAGCTAGTTTATCTGCACTGCAGCTAAGAGGATTGACCTTCAAAGTTGAAGTTTTGTCAAAATTGCAAAAGTTTTTGCTATCGAAAAAATGTATTCATGGAACAAGCCTTGCCACTAGTGTTAAGCGTTGGACGGATTTTTCGTTGGTCAAGGTCTGACTTTAATCATTCGTTGGCCAACGGAACACCCAATAGCCGGCTAATAGCTAGCGGCCAAAAACAGGATTTACGCCCAGATGAGAATGTTTCGTGTTGATCCCTGTAGACTGCTAAAATTTTGCTGGTTTTCTGTATTTTTAATTAGTTAGAGCTAGATTCAGTTGCCCGGCTTTGGGCAACGCATTGGTTAACCGTTAAGGCCGGTTCACACTAGGGCACAAGCACAAGCACAACCGGTTCACACTATTGAAACCTGGCACAAGCACAAGCACAGGCACTACGTAGAGTTGAATTCAGTTTAAGTTTTTGCACAAGCACAGCGCTAGCGTTCAATCAAAATAGTTTTACAGTTTCAGCAGAAGGTGTTGCAAGGCTGAATGTCAATTGCTGTTGGTTATGCTTGTGCTATAATGTGGTGAACGTCTTTGTCTTGTGCTTGTGCTTACAACAACAACAACAACAACAATTCGTGCTTGTACTTGTTCTGGTTCTTGTGCTTGTGCACTAGTGTGAACCGGTCTTTAACCAACGAATAGCCATGGCTGAACCTGCAAACGCCCTGCCAAAGGCCAGTGGCCGGCCTTTCTGGTCATTGGCCCAGAGTTGTATGCGGGCCGCGGGTACCCGCGGGTACCCGCGGGTGCCCGCGGGGCGGGGCGGGGCGGGCCGAATTTTACTACCCGCGCGGGCCGTGCGGGCCGATGCGGGCCGATTTTGGCTACTTTCCTGGGCTAATTTTGGTTTCTAGAAATTTCATACATACCAAATCATATACAAAAGGAGGCAATGTTTCAGAATTTTAAACATTACTTGACTTCGTTATGCCATTCGATACCTGATACCTTCAGCATGCACTACATACTCAGTTAGCATTATCAGCGTATCGAGTAATAACCTGTAGCTGTTGAGTAAAACATATAAACCCATGAAAACTACAGGTTTTATTTGTATTGAAAATGTACAAGTCTAACTTGTAATCTATTATACTAAAGTATCTCTTGAGAAAAATATCACGATGTCCTGTAGAAATTATAGATATATTCTATATATATAGTCGAAACTTAATTCTCATCTACAAACTTGAATCCTGTGGTTTCTACAATTTCGGAACTTCGTGTTGGAAACTTAAGCACCTAAATAAAAATCCATGACAACTTCTCACTGAAGACTTTAGTTCATTTAAGGTGCTGGTAACCTTTAGTGCAGTGCATTTAGTTGTGATTTTTTAAAACGCTATAGCACTTAGACAATTTTGGGAGTTGGAAAGAGTTCTATACATCGTTTTAAAGCTTGGAATCTGTACATTCAGGTGAGCTTACGGAACTGGCAAAATTAACGAAAAATTTTCAGACATACTGACATCTGGCAGCTACGCAGCACGGATACTGGTGTTTCAGACCTGATTGAAGTACAGGCCTCAAGCTTAACGGGGAAGAAATGTTATATAAGATCCTGAATTATTGTGCAAACATTTTTTGAACATCAATTTTTTCAAAACTGTAGAATTGGATAAAAGCACTGTTCGTGCCATGATATGAAGGACATATGGGCTGAAGGACGTTTTTTTTTGGATTTGGCTCTGCCTGCAGGTCTTCATTGTCGAGAAAATACGCATTGAGTTTTTTTGCTACTCATTATGTTCTAGCCAAAACCAAGAAAAGCATCCCTCCGCGAAAGTTCAAATTTCTACTCTGCCAAAACTCTCCGGAATCCGTCGAGAGAGTCGGATATACATGGATCAAAATTGTCCGTTAAGATTTGGTAGTATTTTTGAAAAAACTGATTTCTTCGAAAACGACAATTTTTTAAACCTAAAAAACGTTTTTTGATTATACTGACTTAACCACTGGAGATAGCTCGTAGGGTGCAAAGGCAAAATTTTCATTTCGGTGTCCTCTTTTCAGCCATGACAACTAACCAGCGTACCCTTTTTAGTTAAGGGAAGCTAAGCTTTAGTTACCACTTTAAGAACAGTTAATTGGTAGACAACAAGTTCAAATCAAACGAACGGAAAAATTTGCCGGATCCGGAAGTATCTTTGAAAACACATCAGTTTTGGTGCTCAGGTACTACATAGGAAACAATTTTTACGTGCGGGTACCTGCGGGCCGGTGTTCATATTGCGAGGCCGCGGGCCGGAGTGTTGCGGGCCGCGGTCGCCGTGCGGGCTGCGGGCCGGGCGCGGGCGGAAAAATCGGCCCGCATACAACTCTGC
>JASAND010012157.1:0-56542 GCA_030248195.1 Trissonchulus latispiculum
GACAGGCTCATATGTTAAGCCGTTGCAACTTGTTTTCCTTAATTTACAACCTCAACGCCACTCATATGCATTTTACAGGCTAGTTTCCGTTTTTGTACAACCTGCCTGAGAGTACTCATATGTATTTTACATGCGACGAAGGAGCATTTTTGGTTCTTGTATAAATACATACTGCATAAAGCTTTTCATTACAAATTATCCTTCATATAATGTTGATCAGTCATTATAGTGTGCATATGCTCAATACGGTACGCCATGAGGCGCTCTGACTCACAGCCAAGTGGGAACGCATTCTGCGTGTTATGTGAAAGTGTTTCGAGAATGCATTCCATTTCTTCTGGGCCACAACGTCTATTCATTTTCCGTAGTGAGGATGAAGCTGAGGTTCTTTAATGAGGCTTTAATGTGGAATGCACTGTGACGCCAATATGAGCCTCGTTGTAGGACAGGCTCATATGTTAAGCGGTTGCAACTTGTTTTCCTTAATCTACAACCTCCCTACGGAACTCATATGTATTTTACAGGCTAGTTTTTGCTTATGTACAACCTGCCTACGAAGACTCATATGTATTTTACATGCGACGAAGGAGCACTTTTTGTTCTTGTATATATATATATATATATATATATATATATATATATATACATAGTTGTACTAAAAACAACCTGCTCTTTCATTTGGAACGGTTATAAATGCTTCTGGGAACTTTCCAAAAAATTTTCGAGGTGGGAATTTTCCCGCATTGGGTTTTTCTCGTCAGTTTGGGACACTTTTTCTCACAAACAGCGCATCCTGGAGAAGTGTTATATAGCTCATAAGAAAGCTTACGACTAGGCCTAGCTGCCTGTATAGTCAGTATTTCAATATCTCAAACCAGTAAAAAGTTCTGGCCAAAAATCTGAAAAGTGGTTTTTCCCGCTTGACTACATTTTCAGTCTGGCTCTTGTCTTCTACTATATATATTTTACATGATGCTATTCGTGCTCTTTGATCTGTTTTCTTCCATCCTGAAAACAATTCTTTCAACAAAACAACAACAAATATTTTCAAGCCTGCTCCTTCTTTACGAGTGGCCGTAGCTCAGTGGCAGAGCAACCCAGGCTTTCGAGTCTGGGGGGGTCCCGGGTTCAAGTCCCGGCGGACACTTCCTAAGCAGGCTTGGGAACTGTATAACATTTCCTTATGCTCATGTATATAATTTGGAGGAAAACAGATGTTTTTCATTTCAATTTAATTTTTAATTTGGGAAATATATAATCTATTTGTTTAATTTTTTAAATTACCAAATTTCTGTTCAGGCTACCTAAACAGCAACCCTTACACAATACAATTTTCAAGTTTCCCTATTTAAATTTGTAGGTAAAAATCCAGCAAGCGTAGTCTTACTTAACCAAAGCTGTTTAGGGGGGGCTGGCTACGAACGGGTTGGCACGACATCGTCGGAGAGAGCTACTTTTTCGCCTATCGTTAGCCAACATATCAAAGTAAAAAAGTTTAGAGTGGGCAACAATCTCATATATATATATATATACACCGTTTTTGGCAGGACGCCAAGGTACAAATTTTAGTTCGAAAAATGGATTTGTTCAAAAAGCTTTTTTCAGCTCTGGTGAATTATCGGTTTGTGGCCAATCCTGTCACTTTTTGCCACAAATGTTTATTGTTACAAGTACTAAATATTAAAGGTATTCCGGCTTTCGAGTGTTCCTTGCATCTTCACCAATAACAGGTGAAAGTTTGAAATTTGGCAAAAAGTTGCGAGGTGACCATGCGCCGTTTTGATCTAATAAAATTTACAGCCCCTAGCCTACCCCTGCTTTTTACCAGTTATTATATACGCAAACTACAGTACAGCTCATTCCAAAGTGCGTTTGAAGCGAAGTCTCATATCTGGCGAAATGTCGCGAGCGCACGCGAAATTCACGAAGGCTTTGCGACATTCGTGTATATTTTCCCCAATATGTCGTACCAAAATTTGAATTTCGCGAAGTCGCATGCGAAGTTCGCGTAACCTAGCGAAATTTCCCCAGATTTCGCGAAAGCATTTCGCGAAATTTCTTCCCTTTCGCGAAAATCGTCTCGCGAACTTCGCGAAACACTTCGCGAAGTTCGGTAGCTAAAGTTTTTGTTCGCTAATTTGAGGGGTTTTCTCCATATCTACCAAAATTCTGGGTAAATTTTAAATTGATTTATCTCTTCGCGAAATGTCGCGTAATTTACGCGACGTTGTGCGACATTTCGCGAAGTTGTCGCGACATCTGCTAAAACGTTTTGTGGATTTAGGTCTTTTGGAGAATCCTAAGTTATGAAGTTTTGGCTTGCGGATATAGAGAAGACCAAGAGAAGTTAGAGCTGAGCTATGTGTCACCCGCTTTTCCCATTTCTGTTACGATTTCCTCCAAAAGCTCTTACTACTTACGTACTTTCAAATATTTTCTCATGAAGGCGGCTTATAATGCCTTGCTTATTTTTCCGGAAGATGGTTATTTAAAAGATGCCTATTACTGCACCACTCGTTGCCATCGCAATCTTCTGTTCACGATTGTATATTCCTTTCATTTGGTGCAGAATTTCTTGAAAAAACGCCAGCGTTTACTTCATTTTCTTGACGTTGCTGAAAAACGACCAGTTATAAATGTCGTCCCAACTGCTATTTTTTCTGAAATTGTTTACTGAACAAACAAGCTTGATATATATTTTGAAAACATGTAAATTTTTCTAATGCTGCCAATTTTTATGTTTGATTTTTTAGTTTGTTTGATAACTGGTCGCCAAGTTGGATTTGGAAAAGTGCTAATTAGGCATAACAAATTAACGGTACGGAGTTAGAGCTAAAATTTACATTTCTGAACTCTCCAGGCCAAGACCTTTCGAATGATACCAAACGCCCGGAAAAGTGAACTTTGAAAAAAATCTACTTTCTCTTACGGGTTTTTTTCCATTTTGTGTAAACTCGATTTTCCGAACGGCCCATAGGAGAATTTTTTCTACGTATTTTAGATTATCCTGGCAATGGTATATATATACTTACGCAGCAAGTTTATGTTTTTTCCGAATTTCGATCTGGTTCGATTTTTACAGATGGTCAAAGTCCGAAAATTTGAAAAGTAGTCGGTCTCAGGGTGGTGCCCATAGTAAATTGTGGCCGCTGAACACGATGGTCTTAATGCCGACACCGTATCTCGCCTGGTTCGTCTGGTTCAACTGATTCAAAGTTGAGCCAGCTCCTGGAGATAGCTGGGAGGCTGATATTTTGCACACAAAGGTTATTGGGCATGGGGATTCGGATTCACTGCTGGGATTTGTGATTGCTGCTGCCACAGTTATGGCAGCTTTCCCAAAAACTAGTAAAATAGACATACATGTAGGAAAAATGCTCCTTGCAGTCGCATGAAAAAGTTAATATGAGCCAACATTTAAATAAGTAGAGGACAAGATGCAAACGGCTAATATGAGCCGCTACGTTTCTCTTGGGCTCATATTGACGCTACTAAAATGGCGAACATATATAGCAATGTTCACAAAAATCTCCCCCAAAATTCATACAAAATCAGCCACCTAGACGGCTAACAAGCCGCAGCCGGAAAATTTTTTGCATGGTAATAGCCACAAGTCCCATCCTTAATGTATGTAAGTTTGGCAGCAGAGGCCCAAATCCTCCGACAATCACTATCAAGTTTTTGTAAAATGCCTCTGGGGCATCCGCTAGGACAAAACTAAAGCCAAATTCCAGCTCAGCGACCCGAAAAACCTATAGAGCATGGGCATGTCCAGGGGAGGGGTTTTGGGGGTTGAAATCCCCTCCTTTTGGGTTAAATTTTATCAATTCCCCACGTTTTAATGGCGTATATTGTTTTTATGAAGAACAAAATTGAAAAGAATCTGAATTTTTGAAGGATGTTAATGTCTACAGTTTTTCTTCACACTTCAAAATGAATGAAAATAATTGCAGATTTGAAGGTAGATTTTATTGTAAAAACGTAAAGTAAGAAATTCGCCGAAAACTTTTTCTGGGGGGCCGCTTCTCCGTCACGAAATCCTGGATCCATCCGCCAGTGGTGAGACTAATGTAGGGTTAAGGGTTTTTAGGCCAGAGCTTTTTAGGAAATTTAGGAGTCGATGGCCAAAAGAATTTTGGTCGTTGAGGCCATTTGGCCTAAATTATTCGACAAAACCCCCAGAGCAACTGTATTGATTTTTAAGTAAAAACAGTAATTTTTCAAAATGCTAAAACTGAAATTCGGGAGGTTTTATACTATTTCCGGCCCAAAATGTTAAAATTGAAATTCGAGCAGGGTTTTATACCATTTCCGGCCCAAAATATATATACGGCATTTTATAGTTTTATGTAGTTTCCGGCAAAGCAGGGTTTTATACAAGCTTTTATTTTGACGAACACAAAACTATAAAAAGTTGCGGATTGCTTCGAAAATGTCGCCGTGGTTAAATGATATGCAGCTATTCTAGAAGATATCCTGATGAAAAAAATCGAAAAACCCTTATTTTAGTCCTGTAAAGCTAGCTAAGCGCAGTAAAAATGGGGTAAAAAATTTTTGTCTCCGATTTTGTTCTTATAGGTTTATTTGACCTGCTGAATCCGAATATGAAATCCGTTTTTCGATATGACGTTTCCTTCGTTCAATATGCGCCTACAACTGCCTTAGAGCTTTTTGGAGCGATCGCCATCCATACTTCGAGAAATCAATCTAGCATTTCTCAACACTGGAGCAAAGATTAGTGACCTAGCTTTCTGCACATCTTGGTTAGTACACTCGCTGGCCTGTAATGCGCAAAGTTTCAGCCGATTCTGCCACAGTACTTTGGAGTAATTGACTCACATCTTCGAAATAGCACCAAATAACAACAACATCATCGATAATGTAATCTAGTACTGCGAACGCAGGGATTAACGAAATCACGCCATTTTCACACAAGTTAAGACAGATACTTGGAGTATTAATTGGAGCAAAGCAGGGTTCTTTGGCAAACCACAGCGCATTAGACGTTAGTTAACCTCCACCGGTATAGACCTACAACACCCAATTTTTGGCACTTTGATTGTATCGCACAGAAAAGAATACCGTGGTCTAGAGATATTTTACACGATATGTCTAAACTATTTCTTTAAAATTTGGGCACCGTACCTCGCTTATAGCGATCAGGGCGAGGCGAAGTTTTTTTCGTGTCATGACGAGCTTTGGACCGACAACACCAACTTCTGATGGCTCCATAGGACGCTACGCTGCATGGAATTCTTTCAAACTTTAAACTATTTTACACTAAACTTAATACTATTATGTGGCAAAAGGCTAGCTAGCGTTTCCAACATTGAACTTTTAGTGTAATAGCCTCCTCCCCTTAATCGCAAAGACAGAGCTGAGATCCGAAACTTCCCCTTTTCTTGGAAAACGGATTTTGGAACGTGAAATAAATTATATAGCAAGCTTAACAAAAAATCACCCTAAATTTTAACAAAAAAATCACCCCGCCCTGACGCACAGGAAAGTCGCAGATTCCCAATTTTTGGCGTGGTGATAGCCACTCATCTCGACATTACAACCTGTGAGTTTGAGCCCCTAGGCCCTCTCCATGCGTTCAGGGCAGACCTTTAAGTGAGGGTACCCAAAACTGACCTCAAAAAACGTTCATGACCGAAGTTCGAATTTCGGCTGCTATTTTCTAAGGGGAAAGCCTAGGCAACCCATATCACTCATATGACATGTCCTGACTGTGCGCTATCGATACATACATAGAAGTTCCCAGTCGGACCTCTGAGGTAGGTGGGTGATTTTTTTGTTAAAATTTTAGCAAATAAAAATCACTTTCATATTTTGTTACTGACGTCGGAACAGCAGCTAGAGCAAAACTAACGTCAAATTCTAGCTCAGCGACCTCGAAAACCCTTATATCCGTTGTTTTTGAGGTTGCCTGATACTTCTGGGAGCCCAACCTGGTAACCAGCCAAGCCTGAGACGCGGCTTATTGCATAAGAAACTTTGGGTTGGGTACCATGGAATAGCGAGGGCGATTTTCGATATCTGGCCGGGACCGTTCAGGCGGACGGCCCAAAGTTGGCCGGTCCAAATGGCCATGTTCTGGAAAATTTCTAAGTCCCAACTCCACAGAAAATAGTCGAAAATAGGCCTAAATATGCTGTTTTGGACCATTTAGTGGGACGCATTTAAAGGTTATCGGGGTCGCTGAACACGATGAGCATAGTCGCAGCGCGGTACGGTGCTGCAATCGTGCTGCACTGTCATGCAGCAACCATACAACTCTGGTTGTAGACTACGGGGCCTATTGACTACTGGTCAAACGGCCTAAAACTGCGTTTTTCGGCGTTTTGGTCGGGGGCATATATAGTAAATCGACTACGCTCGTTTCAATGGGCATATCGCCGAAACCGGCGGAACTGACCACTGGTCGCTACAGCCTACGGGGCCTATTGACTACTGGTCAAACGGCATAAAACTGCGTTTTTCGGGGTTTTGGTCGGGGGCATATATAGTAAATCGACTACGCTCGTTTCAATGGGCATATTGCTGAAACCGACGGTCATTACGGCCTACTGACCACTGGCAAACCCCTGAAACGGAGTTTTCTTGAACCTTTGGCGGTACCCATACAGTAAATCCGGGCCGCTGAACACGATGGGCTTATATATTGTCGAAGTCCTTTATCAAGTTTTCTCCTTATACCACCCACAAACAGTGGTTGGGGGGGAGATTAGAATTCAATGGTTGTACTATATATATTTATATAATCACTTTTCTGCTCAGCCTACGGCACTGTTTAAGCTCCTTATATATCAATTACCTCATTACTGGAAAGGGATCCTTTAAAATGACAGAAGGACAAGAAATAAAAATGCTCCTCTGGAGCATGCAAAAAGTAATATGGGTGATGGTGGGGTTGTAAGATGAAAAGAGGACTAGTCTTTAAAATGCTTAATATGGGGGATAGGTTCAAAAATAGAAGAGGACTAGGTTGTGAGCGAATTAATATGGGCACAGCTTCGCCGAACAACCCATATTCGCGGTTTATAAATGTAAGTCATTATGCATATCCATCCAAACTACATTTAGTTTATAGTGCATAAACAATCTCTACTGCTACGTACGTATATATGTATTCGAGCTTGATTGAACATTTATTTTAGCAAACTTTTTCTTTGAGAAACTGTTTATGCTAACCAGTGTATTTTATCCATTTATACGGAAAATTTACGTATATCTCAAGAATAATTTTAGGACTCTGATCTTCTATTTCCTTCCTGCTTGAACCAATCGCTTTAGCATCATATCCTTAGATCTTATCTCGTTGCTTGCTGCAGTTCAACACGACCACATGATGATAATTTAAGTATATATTCCTAGCAAGTCTAACAGTGTATGCAGACAACTAAATATATTCAATGAGTATTCAACTTCTCAAATTTCTTATTACTAACTGACACTGATAGCTCTGTATGCGACAAAAGCTAAGACGAAGCGTGAAATCCCGCGAATATGGGTTGTTCGGCGAAGCTGTGCCCATATTATTTCGCTCACAACCTAGTCCTCTTCTATTTTTGAACCTAGCCCCCATATTAAGCATTTTAAAGACTAGTCCTCTTTTCATTTTACAACCCCACCATACATTAACATAGGGTCGGGTCCTGGGGGGGGCTTGGCCCCAAAAAATTTTGAGGGGGCTTGTACCTTGAACAAAAATTTTCAGGGGGGCTTGTACCTCAAGAAAAAATTTGTAAAATTTTTCGAAAAATTAACGCTAATTTTATTAAAATTACCAATTTTTTGTCAAAATTTGCAAAAAAATCTTCAATTTTTGGAAAAATTTCAAAATTTTGCCCGATTTTTCCGAAAAATTAAGCATTTTAGCTAAAAAATTCCGGCGAAGCCGGAAATTTTTTGAAATTTAGCTGTAAAAACTAATTTTTTCCGGCTGTTTTTGGTTACCCCTTGGCCATTTTTTCGTTACCCCTTGTCCCCGACGGTGATAGGGCTTGTACCTTGTCCGGTTTGGGGGGGGCTTGGACCCCCCCGCGTTAACCTATGAACCCCACCATCACCCATATTACTTTTTGCATGCTCCAGAGGAGCATTTTTATTTCTTGTCCTTCTGTCATTTTAAAGGATCCCTTTCCAGTAATGAGGTAATTGATATATAAGGAGCTTAAACAGTGCCGTAGGCTGAGCAGAAAAGTCATTATATAAATATATATAGTACAACCATTGAATTCTAATCTCCCCCCAACCACTGTTTGTGGGTGGTATAAGGAGAAAACTTGATAAAGGACTTCGACAATATATAAGCCCATCGTGTTCAGCGGCCCGGATTTACTGTATGGGTACCGCCAAAGGTTCAAGAAAACTCCGTTTCAGGGGTTTGCCAGTGGTCAGTAGGCCGTAATGACCGTCGGTTTCGGCGATATGCCCATTGAAACGAGCGTAGTCGATTTACTATATATGCCCCCGACCAAAACGCCGAAAAACGCAGTTTCATGCCGTTTGACCAGTGGTCAATAGGCCCCGTAGGCTGTAGCGACCAGTGGTCAGTTCCGCCGGTTTCGGCGATATGCCCATTGAAACGAGCGTAGTCGATTCACTATGTATGCCCCCGACCAAAACGCCGAAAAACGCAGTTTTAGGCCGTTTGACCAGTTGTCAATAGGCCCCGCAGGCTGTAGTGACCAGTGGTCACTTCCGTCGGTTTCGGCAATATGCCCATTGAAACGAGCGTAGTCGATTTACTATATATGCCCCCGACCAAGACGCCGAAAAACGCTGTTTAGCGTGCGTTTTCCCAACTTTGACCCTGGGCGAGGAACCACGGGAGCCATGCTGACCAGTGGTCACTTCGGGCGGTATCAGCAGTATGCTCATCGTTTTCAGCGACCCCGATTTACTATATATGGGGACCACCCCGAGGCCGAAAAACGCCATTTTTAGTAACTTTTAGGCCATTTCTAGTAAAAGTGGGACGTACAATTTTTGGGCACATAATCTGCGCAGCTTCGGCGCAGCCTTGTTTTACACGGTCATTCGACCATTTTCACTCATATTATAGGGGTCGCTACTTCGACCCCTATGATCTTTGAAAAACTAAAAAATAGCAATTTCGCAATTTTTTTGCGAAGTTCCCCAAAAACATTTGGAGCACTGCGTAAATGTTCGCAAAAAGTTTCGACCAGGGATGTTTTTAAAAATCGGAACCTGCGCTTTTGCGCTTTTCACTGTGTTTTTCTAAGAAAAAGTGAGTTATCTAAGAAAATATATGTTTTTCTGAAAATCGTGTTTCGCGAGTTTAGCGCGTTTACAACTGTTTTGACGACATACAGCATATTCCTGGTAACTTTTGGTCGTTTTAGAGATGACAGATGAAAGCGAACAGGCCGCCTGAGTCGCCTCTAATGCAATTTAAAAACTGGAGCGCGCTGTAATATCACAAAAACAAAGACACAAGAGCATAACGTATATACATAATAAGGAAAGGAAGGATATAGATACTTTGGAAGTCAAGGACGACACAAGCTGCGCCGAAGGAGCAAAATTATATGTAAAGTCCTCTGTAGATCAAAAGTTTTGAAGAAATTTATAACTTTCTGCTTCTAAACTAAAAATTTTGGCGTGTGTTTTTAAGTGTTTTTCTAAGCAAAATTGTGCGAAAAAAACAGTAAAAACACAAAAAACAAACTTTGGTTTCAACGAAAAAACACAGGTGGGGTGGGGTCTTTTGGCAATTTTTGGTTCTAAATAATTTCCAAAAGTGGTCAAATTCTGTATCAAATAAAAGCCCTACATAGGTGAGCTGAGCAACGTTTGTTGTGGACCACCCACTCGAACCGGTTGCGGAGTGCTCATTTAGGGTTATGAATGGTGTCTTAAGCATGTGCGTGCGTCTGCAAAAGGTCAACTTTACGTATATATATGTCAAATATATATGTAAAATGGAAGAACAAGTAACAAACATAGCTTAATACCAGGGTATTTTTTAGGGATTTTTTCGGGGGGGGGGAAGATTTTTTGAAAAATGAGCCAGAAAATAGTATTTTTGGCGTATTTTGCATGATGAAACGCAAAAAGTTCTCAAAAATGCCAAGATGTAAGCTAAAAATAGCTATTTGTACAAAAACATCAACAATTTTGAAAATTGGCCTGTTTGTGGCACAAATTTGGGCCTCCAAAAAATCCCGGGGAGAAGCGAAAATCCCGAGAGGGGGCGATTTCGGGGGGGGAGGTCAATTTCGGGGAGGGCCCCCGCCCCCCCGGTAAAAACCTGTAAAAATGCCCTGTAATATGTGTGATGTGTGAATGTTGAACTGTCTATGAAAAATTCCGGTTGTGAAAGTAAAGAAACAAGTTTGAAAAATGCTAATACTTGCAGGAGTCCTTAGTTGGCTCATATTGGCGCCGGACAGCGAACATAGTGACAGGCATTATAGAAAGATTATCTCGCCGTGCACTTTAGAAATTAAACAGAATAGATCAGTTTTCCAAATTAAAAATTGAATTGAGATGAAAAATCTGTTTTCTTCCAAATTATATACGTATATGAGCATAAGAAAAAATTGTATTGTGTAAGGGTTGGTGTTTAGGTAGCCTGAACAGAAATTTGATAATTTAAAAAATTAAACAAATAGATTATTTCCCAAATTAAAAATTAAATTGAAATGAAAAACATCTGTTTTCCTCCAAATTATATACATGAGCATAAGGAAATGTTATACAGTTCCCAAGCCTGCTTAGGAAGTGTCCGCCGGGACTTGAACCCGGGACCCCCCCAGACTCGAAAGCCTGGGTTGCTCTGCCGCTGAGCTACGGCCACTCGTAAAGAAGGAGCAGGCTTGAAAATATTTGTTGTTGTTTTGTTGAAAGAATTGTTTTCAGGATGGAAGAAAACAGATCAAAGAATACGAACATTTTCAGAATTTCAGGAAAAATGAAATGAAGAGACGTGTAGGTTTTATGAAGTCGATACGTATAGCCATTGGGGGGAAAAACCCACATTTTCGGATTTTGGCTGGAACTTTTTTATTATAAGCGCTATATGAGAACTTTATATACCATCGTACTTGCCGTACTTAGATCTATCTTTTAAGCCCATTTGCACTTTTCTATGTTGCTCCGTTAGGCCGGTATAATGCAAAAAGTAGCGGGGGAAAAACCCAATGGGAGGGAAAAACCCAAATGGGGGAAAAAACCCACCCCTCACAGGTCTCAAAAATTGTAGTAGCGCTATTCTGAAACTTCCGGTGTAAAATTCAACTCTTGTTTAGCTAGTATAAATCAAAAAACCCGATCTAAGTACCTTTTGAGATTTCATGTGCCATTGAAAATGCAGCATCAAACGGACAGGTTTCATAAAGTTTAACACATAAACATAGGGCAATTTTTGAAAAATGCTAAAAACGATGTAATTTGATAAAACTTATTAGTCTATCGTGTAGAGAATGCTTTTTTTACGTTCAATTGGCTGTTAAAATCCACAATTGGACCTGTCCTGGGTCCTCCAGTACCGAAATGGCACTTTATGAAGTAAAATTATCCAAATCTGACGCCATAGGATGATGCAGCGTCCTCGATAGTACCGTGCTATAGTGTATTTGAACGTTCCCCCCAAACAGCTGGAACACCTATGGTCTGCGGTCTCTCCTCCCCCCGCC
The DNA here is from genome assembly GCA_030248195.1 of Trissonchulus latispiculum. Classification (NCBI taxonomy): domain Eukaryota; kingdom Metazoa; phylum Nematoda; class Enoplea; order Enoplida; family Ironidae; genus Trissonchulus; species Trissonchulus latispiculum. The sequence goes on from JASAND010012157.1 coordinate 11,667, forward strand.
CCTCCCCCCCCCCAATAGATTGTACACCTATGGTCAGTGGGTGACTGGGTGGGGCCGATTGTCGGAATTAACCCCCAGTTCGTGTAGGCTCCATTGGCTCCACTACATCCTCGAAACTAGTGTGTATTAGCTAAGTTGGACATCTGAAAGGGGTTCCCGATTTGTTGTTATGCTGCAGACCCCCGCGCTCGTTTAACTGAATTAGGGGGCCATTTCTACGCGTCTCCCCCGGTCCGCCCTAAGCTGAACCCCATCCTTAGGGGCGGCCGCCCTCCCCCAAATTTCGGATTTTGGTGGGGTCCCCCCAGCCTAATTTGGACCTTCTACTCCCCCCCCCCAACCCAAACAGGTGGTACACCTATGAGGGGGACCCCTCCCCCTAATGGAAAAGTGCCGTCCCCCCACCCCTCGAAATTTTGGAAGCAGACCCCACCCCCAAATAGCCTAATCCCACCCTCATCCACCCAATTTGCCAATTTTGGCGCGATTATCGGAAACTGCATCCTAAAAAATGTGTCCCCCACCCTCGAAATTTTGGAAGCAGACCCCACCCCCAAATAGCCACATCCCACCCTCATCCGCCCAATTTGCCAATTTTGGCCCGATTATCGGAATTAACCCCGCACCGGGGGGGACAGACAAAATTAGGAAATAGTGAAAAATATTTGCGGATGATAGCCCCCCTCAAGCTCGATTTGAACGTTCCCCCCAAACAGCTGGAACACCTATGGTCTGCAGGCTCTCCTCCCCCCCCTAATTTATGGTACACCTACGGTCATAGGTGAACCTGGGGGGGGGGACCCCTCCCCCTAATGGAAAAGTGTCGGCCACCCCCCACCCTCGAAATTTTGGAAGCAGACCCCACACCCAAATAGCCAAATCCCACCCTCATCCACCCAAATTTGCCAGACTCCATCCGAAAAAATTTTGAAGATTTTACCTCAAAATTAGTAAAGTTTCGAATTTTATTGGAAAACATCGAAATTTTTGCAAGAACTCAATTTTTTTCGAACAAAGCATCAAAATTAGTAAACATTCGAATTTTTTGGAAAACATCGAAATTTGTGCAAGAACTCAAGTTTTTTTAACAAATGAGCAAACCTGCTGAAATACAGGTAATTTTTAGTTGGAAGTAACGTTTTTTAAAAAATCGCAATTTTTTTCAAAATTGTAGCCCCAAACACTTGCCCCCCCCCCCCTCAAAATTTAATTAATGAACCCCACCTATAAACGGCTGTCCCCACCCACCCTAATTTCGGCTACCCCCTCCCCAACGTTTTGTCAAGGTTTTGCGACGCAACCCCCCACGGCCGTTGGTGTACCTGGGGGGGGGGGGACAAAAAATGAAGAAATACTGCAAAATATTTGCGAATAGTCCCCATCAAACCTGATTTGAACGTTCCCCCCAAACAGCTGGAACACCTATGGTCTGCGGTCTCTCCTCCCCCCGCCCCTCCCCCCCCAAATAGATTGTACACCTATGGTCAGTGGGTGACTGGGTGGGGCCGATTGTCGGAATTAACCCCCAGTTCGTGTAGGCTCCATTGGCTCCACTACATCCTCGAAACTAGTGTGTATTAGCTAAGTTGGACATCTGAAAGGGGTTCCCGATTTGTTGTTATGCTGCAGACCCCCGCGCTCGTTTAACTGAATTAGGGGGCCATTTCTACGCGTCTCCCCCGGTCCGCCCTAAGCTGAACCCCATCCAGTGTATTATTTGGGGGTACAGCAAACATATAATGTAGGCTCCATTGCCTCCACTACGTCCACGGAATACATCCACGAAACTTGTGTATTAGCTAAGTGTAGTGGATGGAGCACCAGCATACCCCCATTGTGTGACAGGGTGAAAGTTGCAAAATTGGTGTCCTATCCGAAATAATTGGACAGAATTAATAAATGTACCTGGATGGACATGTTTCGGGACCCAGACTAGCAGCCAATACAGTTGCTCTGTCCGATTTGGGGGAACAGCAAACATTTAATGTAGGCTCCATTACCTCCACTACATCCACGAGACTAGTGTTCATTAGCTAAGTGTATAGGATGGAGCATCAGCATACCCCCATTGTATGACAGGATGATAGTAGCAAAATTAAAGTGTTTTGGTGTCAGGCCAGCGGCCTATACAGTTGCTCTAAACATTTAATGTTGGCTCCATTGCCTCCACTACATCCACGAAACTTATGTGCATTTGCAAAGTGTATAGGATGGAGCGTCAGCGAACCCCACTGTTTGAATGGAGGTGAATGGTATGTGCATTTGCAAAGTGTATAGGATGGAGCGTCAGCGAACCCCACTGTTTGAATGGAGGTGAATGGTCGGCCGCAATAGTGGAGGTGAATGGACGTATCCTGGCACCCTGTCCTGGCATGCGGACCATTAAATTCCGTGCACCTTGACACGGCATCCGAGTACAAATTCAGAACTCTCCTCCACGAGAGAAAGTTTGGAATTCCCGAATTTCTTACCAATTTTTTGCTTCAAACGTATTAAAACATGTGATGTTGTTGATCTGAAAGCTACTGAACCTCTTGTCATATTTCAAACATATATATTAATATTTCGTACTTTTCTGGAAGCTTGGTATTAAGGGAAGGCCTTAAGGTGGTGGTAACGTTTACCGCAGTCATTTTCAAAACGCCACAACGTGTTCAATTTAAGGACTTGTATAGCAAATGATACATCATTTTAAAGCTTGAAATGAGAACACATTTTAAAGCTTGAAATGAGACCATTTTAATGATATAGTTACTTGAAGTTGTTACCAAAGTTGGGAAAAGTGGCATACATTTTAGGTAATTTCTCCATAACGAAGAGCGATTTAATAATAATTAAAAAAATTAACTTCATTGTATTCATTAAGAAGAGAAAATGTTCAGCTCTATTTTGATATAAAGATGGCTTCTTAAGGGGGGGGGCTACGAACGAGTTGGCACGACATCGTCGGAGAGACCAACTTTCCCCCCCCCCAACGTTAGCCAACATATCGAATTTAAAAGTTTAGGGTGGGCAACAATATATCTCATATACACCGTTTTTGGCAGGACGCCAAAGTACAAATTTTAGTTAGAAAAATGGCATTTTTCAAACAGGTTTTTTCAGCTCTGGTGGATTAACGGTTTGACCAATTCTAAAACTTTCAGCCATAAATGTTAAGTGTTACTAGTGCTAAATATTAAAAGTATTCGAGGGATCTGATCTACCACGTTGCGGACCGGCTGTATCATTACAGATAAGTTTTCGAATGCATTTTACATTTACGTTAAACTCAGATTAGGCAACAAAACCAGGTTTCAAAGATGAACTTTCATTAATTGGGCGAGCTCTATTTTATGGAATGCTTTTAAAATGATCTTCATCTAAAAGATCCACCCTGGATCAACATGTTTTGATGTTACGCTTATCGCCTATTCGTACCTACTTTCAGTTTCACTTTGAATTAAACATGTAAAGCCAACTTGAACACGGTAAAAACCAGAATACAGATGATCCGAACATGCATTACGACTACTTGCGATTCAACTATTGGTTACTTTGAAATCAATGCTATTTATGTTCTTGCTATTGATTCTAGTTTAAACCACGGAAACATTAGTCACAGAAACAGGGGCAACTCTGAAAGGAATTATTCACCATGTTTGAAGGGATGTTCATGCTGGACAAATTGCCCAGACTGATAAGGATACGCTAAGTTTCTGTTAATGACTATTTTGCCTAAACTCTTAAAATTTAAAAATGGCGTAGTTTTGACAAATGGCGTTAAGGTAATCTACCTCCCAAATCTGACTTCCCCGTTCTTTGCTTCCACGGCTGGGATAACAGGTTCTAATTAAGATAGCCTATATGCGCTATGTCTAAACAAGGACAACGGTCAACACTGTAGGAAGATAAGTTGGACTTTTACAGAGACGCGAAGGGTGTACATAGCTGAAGCGATCTAGCAACTTGTTTAGTAGTTCAAGGCGTGTGCAATTGAAACTTTCAACCCAAAACCTGCGTCAGCTGGTTTGTTGCAGGCTCATTACCCTTGAGCATTAAAGTCAGCCTACTGTGTCTACTTTCCTCCTCTTCGCAATGGTATAGCGCTTTCGCTGATAATAAAGAAAACGAGCCATGGAACTCCAAAAGCCAAGCCGTTGGTCACAAAGTTCCAGCTGGAATGAATGATATCAAACAGATTCAAAGTATAAATCTCACCGCATCAACTCAAATTTCTGAAAATTCCGATTTTCCTGTCTGGGTCCCCTCCATGGCACTACCTTCAGTGGAATTCATCTTGACCACAACAACTGTGCATGATTTCAAAGACCAGAGTTGGATAAAGGAAATAATAGCTTAAACCTTTACTCAATTTTGTTGCTTCTTGTGGGTTGTTGTTTGTTGTATATATATGAACTTTTTTGAGCGGTTAAACACCCCAACTTATGGTTCAGCTGCACCAGATCCAACTTTCGAAGTTTCTTCTTTGGTGCCTGCCGGTGCCAGTACTAGCGCATCCCCCCCCCCCCTAATGTAAACAATTAGCCGAGAGTTAAGGGGCGGCCGCCTCCGGGTGGAGCTGCCGAGGTGCGTTCATCACACAGCCGGTGATGGGCAAATCTCCATCCTTGCGAAACGCCTCGGATAATTGTGATTACAAGTATTCGGTGTCAGCTATACCCAGTAAAAGTTTTCAAAATTAGTGCCGAGCTGACACTGCTCCTAACCGGTGTAAGACCAACTGGAGTGGGGCGTACAGAAAAAAAAATTAAAAGTATTCCGGCTTTCGAGCGTTGCTTCCTTCTTTAGCTATAGCAGCTCAAAGTTTGAAATTTGGCAGAAAGTTGCAAAGTGACCGTGCGCCGTTTTCGATCTAATAAAATTGACAGCCCCTAGCCTACCCCAGCTTTTTACCGAATATTAGGCTCTTGTAGGGGCAAACTGTCTGTAGGTTTCGAGGACTTTGGCTTTCTGGTTAGTGTGCTAGCAAACTTTTTGTTAAGAAATAACCCTTATTTTTAGGCCTGAAAAGCTAGCTAAGTGCATTAAAAATGGGGTCGAAAAATGTTTTGTCCCCGATTTCGCCGAAAAGGTGGTTATAGGGGTTATTTGACCTGCTGAATCCGAATATGAAATCCGTTTTTCGATATGACGTTTCTTTTGTTCAGTATGCGCTTACAACTGTCTTAGAGCTTTTTGGAGCGATGGCCATCCATACTTTGAGAAATCAATCTAGCATTTCTAAACATTGGAGCGAGGTTTGGTGACATAGCTTTCGGCACATCTTGGTACACTCACTGGCCTGTAATGTGCAAAGTTTCAGCCGATTCTGCCACAGTACTTTGGAGTAATTGGCTCATATCATCGAAATGGCACCAAATAGCAGCGGCAATATCGATAATATAATCCAGCACTGCGAACGCAGGGATTAACGAAATCACGTCATTTATACCAAAGTTAAGACAGATGCTTGGAGTATTAATTGCAGCAAAAGTTGGCTCATTTGGTAAACCACAGCTCATTAGAAATTAGTTAACCTCCACCCGTATAGACCTACAACACCGAATTTTTCCCACTTTGATCGTATAGCACAGAAAAGTAGGCAATGGTCTAGAGATTATTTTACACGATAACAAAGCACTATATGTCAGACCTAATTCCTGAAAATTTTGGTACCGTGCCTTGCACATAGCGACCAGGGCGAGGCCAAGTTTGTGTTACTCCAATGTCGAGCTTTGGACCGATAACACCAACTTTTGATGGCTCCACAGGACGCTACGCTGCATGGAATTCTTTCAAACTTTAAACTATTTTACACTAAACCTAATACTATTATGTGGCAAAAGACTAGGTAGCTTTTCCAACATCGAACTTTTAGTGAAACTCGTAGCCCCCCCTTCACTCCAAGTAATGAATGAGAGTAATAGCGGTTCAAATTTGATGTCTCCAAAAGAATCACCACCTTAAGGATATAACTTATTATGTTATTGGGTTGCCGCTTTTTCACAAAAAGGCAACCCTTTGTGTTGGGTATGTCCGTTATTTCTTATTGGGTTGTCGCATTTATTTAAAAAAGACAACTCTTTGTTATGGGGATGTTTCTTTATTTATTATATCGGTAAACAATCGTGCCCCTCCCCTTTTTCTCGAGATTGGCTGGACCGATCGGGCTGAAATTTTCAGTACCAGTTGGGAGTTGGGTGAAGTGCTCCTGGAAGCGCGGGTAGCCCGATAGTTCCCGGATTCCGGGAATGGCGACTCCCGGAATTTTTAAAAATGGTAAGGGGGACCAAGAGAAACGTAAAAATGTTTTGTCTCCGATTTTGCCTAGAAGCTGGTCATAGGGTAACTCGACCAAGCTGATTTCGAAACTAAAATCGAATTTTCCGAATAATTTATGAATTTCGAGATCCGGAAAATTCGGAATTTAGAACAATTTCTCTGAAAGTGGTCGATATGGTGTTCAAATGAAAGAGCTCGTCGAGCTGAGCAACTTTCCTTCTTGCGACATTTCTGAAAATGCGTCTAGCGAAACTTATGGCCGACAAACTGAAAATGCGGGAAATCACGAAAACCCGGATTTTGGACCAAAACATTTTTGTCTCCGATTTTGCTCAGAAGCTGGTCATAGGGTAGCTCGACCACGCTATTTTGGAAACTGAAATCGAAACATCCGGAAAAATTACGGATTTTGAGATATGTCCTCAAAAGTGGTCGATATGGTACTCAAATGAATCGTCGAGCTGAGTAATTTTCCTTCTTGCGACATATTCCGGAAATGTGTCCAGCGAAAGTTCAGGCCGAAACACCGAAAATCCGGGAATTCCCGGCAAATCGGAATTTTAAAAATTGTTTCAAAGGTAGTCGATATGGTACGTGCTCATTTGACAGCTCTCAATAAGTTGGAAAAAAGCTGCAATATGTAGTACCACAGTGTGAAGTTAGCACCCACAGGAAAGATATAAATTATGATTAAGATGCTAAGCCTAAGTGATACATTTTGTCAAACGCTCAGTGTTTCTTTACTCTTCTGTCTAAATTCGTAGGCCAGGTAGCTAATGTACACAATTCGTTAGGTTTGGGAATTTTGCCGTCAATTGGTTGTGCGCTTGACTGGGGATAGGTTGCTCGCTGTAAGTTGGGAGAAAGTTTCTAAGGTTATTGGGTTCAAGTTTTGTGTGTGCTTGCTATTTTGGTTCAATATTTTGGTAAAGTTACTTAATACGGTTTTTGTCATTTTATATTAATTTAGTCACGCTGTGGGTGCTTGAAAATTAATTAAACCGTTGTAATTGCTCTCCGAGTTCCAGTTGGTCAGGTCAGTCCAGTTTCCAACATCACACACCACCGGTATTCACCTGTAATCTAAGTCTTATCCTAGTAGTTAAAAGTAGACAATAGTATTTTACTATCTCTCGTAGAGTCAAACTTCACATGTGGCGACCGTGTCATGTGTTAGATGTTGGAGGAGTGTGACAGCCTTAACCCAAAATTTTATCGGCATTTAGAAGATAGACTTCAAGATATTCCATGTTTTTTCGAATTTTTGCAAAATTTGAATATCCAGACGAACATAACGATTTAGTTTTACGCCAGAGGTGTTGCGAGCAAGCGCCAGTTATGGATCGGGGGACCCGCGCGAGCTTGGTGAATATTCCGACCCACCCCTCCAAGATGGGGTTCCATCTGGAACACGGGGAGCTCTACCGCAGAGTTGGAAGTGGACAAGATTTTCAGTGTCCATGTCCACGTTTGTCCACGCATGTCTTGTCCACGTCCGCATGTCCACGCTTTTAAATTTTGTCCACCAGTGCCTGCATTTCAAAACAAATTCTCTTCTAGCAATCCAGTTTTAATTCTATATTAGAGCCATGATATTTTAGGATTACACTTTGCATTTTAGTGTGCTTTTAAGCTGGTGTTTGGAAATTTGCTTGTTTGCAGTATAAACACGTTTTCATGGATTTGTAGCATTTAATACCATATGTAGTACATTGTTTTCGTCTGTTCCGCAGAAAGAAACAACATGTATTTTCTTTTCGCACACAATGATGTTTCATTCAAGTTACATAAACTAAAGTTTTCCGAAAATGTTCAATATGAAAAAATTTACTGTTTTTAAATTTTTTGTAATTTTAAAAAGTGTGAAAACAATGAAAACACAAAAGTTAGATTTTCAATAAAACTTGATGAGAGGTTCTCTGAGATGAGTGGCAGGTGTCCGGAATTTCGAATTGGAATTTCCCTCATTCCTTCCCTGCAATAATAAAAGAAAAATCCCTGTAATAAATTGGCTTTCATACTTTTAATTTTTGTTATTTAAATGTTAATAATATTTAAACAACTTTTGTTGCAAAACAACAACGATAACAAGAAAACAATTTTTGATCATCGATTTCTCGGGCTTAAGAAAAGCGACCAGTTCAGGCTTCAAAAGAATCGTCTTCCCAAGGGCTTTTTTCTGAAATCGTTTAATGATTAAGTAAGCTCAAGATTTTGAGAGAAATGTAAATTTTTGTCTGATTTTCGTCAAAATTTTCAAGTTTGGACGCTTATTTCTCTTGAAAAAATGACAAAACGCGAAACCATGAAACACAGTCCTCTGTAATTGTCTCAAAATGTGCAAAGCCGTTTTGTAATTGATTGTATGAGTTGAGAGAAATCAGTGTTCAAAACAATCTGGTTGCGATTTTCAAAATTTCACATTTTCGCTGCTGTGCTGTAGAGAGAGTTGCCGTAGAGAGCTCTCCATTTGGACATAACATGTCCTTTAAAACACAAATACAGGCTATACAGGCAATACAGACAATGATGGACGGACCAGCGCTGTTGAAGCTGTCGAAATCTTGCAATATTTGATTTTTTGAAAAATGGCTAGTTTTGGAACTCGAAATTCAATTTTCGCTGTTATCTCTTAAATTGTAAGGAATCAAAAAATACTCTCAAGACTCAGAGCAAAGTTTGGTCTTGGTGAGAGGATTTGAATGACTATATGTTTGGCCGTAAGAAGGATTTAATCTAATTTCTCTAAAACGCAATGTTCCACGACTTATCTAAAATAAACTATGTAATTGGAGCAAATTTAAATAAATTTCAACGACAATTGCACTTTTAATGCTCAAAAACGCCCACGCGAACCCGAACCAGAACCTTAAGCATTGTGATTTTGTGACAGAAAATATGTTCATTATGGTTCCTTTTCCCAGCAAACGTCAAATAATATAGTATCATGCCAACGCCTGCAGGTATATAGTATTAACAAAGCTAAAAAGTCACGATGCCACCACAATAAAACATAACAATGGAAAACTAAAAATAGCCAATATAAAAACGATTTATATAAAGCTAGGTTGAATTTTAACGCTTTTTATTAAAAACGGGTGACGAAAATTTTGTCCCCATTTGTCCACGTTTGTCCACGTGGACAAACCCTCTGTCCATGTCCCGCGGGTACCCGCGTCCACCTTCCAACTCTGCCCTACCGTGCATAGAGGATTCCTTACATTCCTACCACGATCCCTCTGCAAACTTGGGGGGAAAATTCTTCGCATAATCAAAATATTCCGTCTTGCCTAGCGCAAGTCCAGGTCAGTATGAGAGGTCCCCCCACTGGACCCAGGCGGGGGTCAGTCCCAACGTCCGCTTCGAGAACAGACCAAATTCCGCGTCCGTCATATTCTCAGATGCTAAACCAAGCTTTTGGTCCTCCGGCTACTTCTCCCAATAAGATGGTGCAGAATGGGGGGGGCGAACCTCCCAAAAGTCTTCCCAACCCCCTTCAACTGACTCCCACTCCAGAAGCCAGGGAGAAAATTCAGCTTCGGCTGCAGGTCTAGAGCAAGTTTATGTTGTCAATACGTCCCCTTCGGAGGCCACCGTGGGTCCGGTTGCTCCCCCGGGTCAGAATGTGCTACCGTCTGAGGAGGGAATATTTGCGGCGCCTGCGGCTGCTGCTGTCGTTCGGGATCCAGAAATTCGGGACCTCCCAGAGGGGCACCCAAAACGTTTGGCAAAAATTTCAGAATATTACAAAGGACTAGTGGACCGATTGGCCGACAAGTTTGTTGCGGATCGCCGTGCTTCATTAGGTCTTCCACCTGAATCAGGAAGGCTCGCACGGGATTCGACCCCTGCGGCCCCCCAACCTGGTCCCTCATCTCGGGCGGCCGCTCACATTCAGTCGGAGTCGAATGGGAGTGAAGCCCCTGTCTCTCCACAGTCACTGTATTCATATGACACTGGACAAACGACGATGCCTCAGCAGAATTTGCGGCCTGTCCATGCTACGCCGAAGGCTTCGGCCCCTCCTCCTGCTCAAGGCCTGTGTCCAACTCAGTCAAATGTCCCTCCGCAACAGCAGAATTCAAGTTCCTCTCAGCAGCCTGGTCCTAATCAGCATAATTCTGGACCTCCTCCCCACGTAGTGACTGACCCGCAACCTCCGCAGAAACAGCACGATCCGCCTCATCAAGCGGGAGGCCCTCAGGCAGCTAGCTATGGATATTATGATGCAAATTATTATTACTATGCTCAGTATGGTTATTATGATCAGAATTTGTATATTGATACAGATGAGCAACAATATTTCGAGTATCGACAGTTGCAGCCCCAGTTGGCTCCGAGGAACACAACAGTTTGAACATATACCAAAACCGAGTTTTGGCCCTTTAGATAAGAGGAAAAATGGCTGCGACAACCAGTTGGTGGCGGTAGGATTTATTATTGGGTTGCCGCTTTTTCACAAAAAGACAACCCTTTAAGTTGGGATTATTTATTTCTTGCCGAATGTGTTCACCCCTAGATCTCGAGATTGGAAAGTGGTAGAGGGGTTAGTGATGCCTCATTTTGTAGGTCGTGACATAGAAAGTTTGCATATCTCCTGGGCAACTCGGTACTTCCCGGATTCCGGGAATGGCAAATCCTGAATGTTTTTAGAATGGTAAGGGGGAACCAAGGGAAACGTAAAAACTTTTTCCGATTCGCTCAAAAGTTGGTCATAGGGTAATTCGATTGCGCTAATTTCGAAACTGGATGCGAAATTTCCGGAAAATTTACGGATTTCGAGATATTGGTTCCAGAAAATTCTGGATTTTGAAAAATTTTGCCGAAAGTAGTTGATATGGCACTCAAATGAAAAAGATCGCTGAGCTGTTCCGGAAATACATCTAGCTGAAGTTACGACCGCACTAGCAAATTGGCATGAATGGGTTTCCGCTGCATGTTTCCTCCTATAAACAAAATAACTCAATTTTCCCTATCGACTACCACGAAATCCGTAAATTTTCCGGAAATTAAGATTTCATTTTAAACATGTTTTGGTCCAAAATCCGGGTTTTCGTGAATTCTCGTATTTTCAGTTTTGCGGCGACAGCATTAGCTAGACGCATTTCCGGAAAACGTTGCATTAAGGAAAATTGCTCAGCTCGATGTGCTGGTTCATTTGAGTACCATACGGACCACTTTCGGCAATTTTTTTTCAAAATCCGGAATTTTCCGTGTCCAATATCTCGAAATCGTAAAATTTCCGGAGATTTCGATTTCAGTTTCGAAATCAGCGTGTGCGAAATTACCCTATGACAAGCTTTTGAGAAAAATTGGAAACAAAAATTTGGGAGCACTGCCCGAAGTACCGAACTGTCCGCGCTTCCGGGATTACTTTAGGTCACCCCCAACTCCCCCTGAAAATTTCAGTCGGATCGGTCCAGCCAATCAAAAGTTAGAGGAAGGGACAAGAATCCACAGAATAATAAAAGCTAGCGAAGTAGCGAGAATGGGTTGCCGTGGCATTTTCCCTTAGGGACACGGGTTTTTGTCAGAAGAATGCAAAGGATTTTCGGTCGTACCTTTCGTTATACGCATTACTGGAAAATGCCACAAGCAGAAGAGTTGTTCAGAACGAAGAGCTCTTTCATTTGAGTACCATACCGACCACTTTTGAAGACATTATTGAAAATTCGGAATTTTCCGTGACGAATATCTCGAAATCCGTAAATTTTCCAGAAATTTCGATTTCAGTTTCGAAGTCAGCGTCATCGCATTAGCCTATGACCAACTTTTAAGCAAAATCGGAGACAAAAATGTTTTGGTCCAAAATCCGGGTTTTCGTGAATTCTCGGATTTTCAGCTTTTCGGCGATAACTTTCGCTAGACGCATTTCCGGAAAACGTTGCAATAAGGAAAATTGCTCAGCTCGATGTGCTGTTTTATTTGAGTACCATGTCGACCACTTTCGGAAAAAATTTTCAAAGTCCGGAATTTTCCGCGTGCAATACCTCGAAATCCGTAAATTTTCCGGAAATTTCGCTTCCAGTTTCGAAATCAACGCTATCGAATTACCCTATGACCAACTTTTGAGCGTAATCGGAGACAAAAAGTTCTTACGTTTACCTTGGTCCACCCTTACCATTCTAAAAAATTCCGGGAGCCGCCATTCCCGGAATCCGGGAGGTACCGAGTTGCCCAGGAGATATGCAAACTTTCTATGTCACGGCCTACAAAATGAGGCATCACTAACCCCTCTACCACTTTCCAATCTCGAGATCTAGGGGTGGACACATTCGGCAAGAAATAAATAATCCCAACTTAAAGGGTTGACTTTTTGTGAAAAAGCGGCAACCCAATAATAAATCCTACCGCCACCAACTGGTTGTCGCAGCCATTTTTCCTCTTATCTCAAGGGCCAAAACTCGGTTTTGGTATATGTTCAAGCTGTTGTGTTCCTCGGAGCCAACTGGGGCTGCAACTGTTGATACTCGAAATATTGTTGCTCATCTGTATCAATGTAATAAAATAGGCTTTCTAGGGTTAAATTTAGTCAAAGTATTCCTTTTAATAGCACTGGTTTTAAGCTCTTTTGACGTTCCAGGGGATTTAAGCCTCCAACCCACAGACAAGCCCAATTATTACAATATTACAAGTTAGCTATTAGATCCGTACTGAAACTACTATTAGAGATGCTGCCGGTTCAGTAATCTCCGGTTCCGGTTTCGCGGACCCTGCGTCAGGTACAATTCCAAAAATTCCCACTTCCCAATGTTGTCACTAATTGCAAATACTACCACGCAAAAGACTCAGGTTTACGTTCCATTAACCATCAAACCTAATTATGTCACACTGTCTCGCAAAACCTCAAAGACTAGAATATTCCTCTAATATTAATTCCCTATGAAAGACGAAACACAAAGTTTTAGGTTCTATTGAGATTACAAGGTTACTGTGCAAACAATTCTAGCTAACAAGTCAGTATAGAGCGCAGGACGTAACAGAATACAGATAACAACAATATAAGACAGGATGTCAAGTTAATGATCAGATACAGTTACCAGATATCGACTGGACGGTCAGATTTTGCACAGATAACAAAGTGTTACTGGATATAACGAGCTCGGTTACTTTTTAGCTTACACAAAGAAGACAGTCAAAAGTTGCTGAGAAATCGGTTTGTCATAGCTCTTCAAGCTCTACAAAACTAGGTTACAGGATGAAATAGTCGGGGGCACGCTTCCAAAGACTTGCAACTTACTCTTACCCTTTGTGAGTCCAACCTGACTGGATTAGCAGACACAGCAAATGTTAGGCTTGTAATAAACGGATCAATTCAGGGGCAATAATTGCAAGTTCAGACTACCAGACCGGTTAACTAAATTCCAACAAAGCTCAAACTCGACAGTACGCAAAGACCACTCTGTCCAAGCACGGACCAGAGACCAACGATAACAAGAAGTGAACGCAACTTTCCTCTTCCGAGTCTGCCCCAAGACTGAAGACTTGGGAGAAAACCAAGATTGAGACTGGGTCAGTCACCCAGCTCTTTGTGTATTGTCCTGACTGAAAACTGTCAGTCAGGATTTGCGGTGTGTGTTGGAAGTCTTTTCCTGGAGCGGCCGTAATTTTGCTGAAGAAGAAAAATTGCTTTCTTATCTCTTTCTAAAAGGTTTCTAAGAGGCTTACCTGGGGACCAAAAACTCCCCAGGTAAGTAGTTTGTCAAATATTTTCGTCCTTTCCCAAAATTAATTGCTAACCGACCCACTAGGAAAGATCAAAACAGGAAATTTAGATCAAAACAGGAAATTTCCACAGTTATCAACAGATACAGACAAGGGGGTCACCCCACGAAAGATTACAGGCAGCTAAGCTTAGGTAAAATAAAAATATAAAAATACAATACATACTGTTCACTTCTAGCCAGACAAGCCAGTTCGGATTTAAGCGGATCAACAGTCAAACAAACGATTCAACGAGTAGTCACACAACACAGAGACAACATATTGTTTTATTGTTTTCATGTTCACTCTCATTTCAAACGGACCAAATTCACCAAATTCATACTTTAGTTTCAAAATTCCTCGACCCAGAATAGTCATCAGTAGAGAAGCTCAGAGACAGTACAAAATGCAGGTAGGCCTTAGAACCAAAATCAGTAGAGAAGCTCAGAGACAGTACAAAATGCAGGTAGGCCTTAGAACCAAAATATACAGACAAAAACGATCAAAACGCGGCCTACCCATCACATCAATATACAAATTCTGATCATAATAACCATGCTGAGCATAGTAATAATAATTTACATCATAATATCCATAGCTAGCTGCCTGAGGTCCTCCCGCTTGATGAGGCGGATCGTGCTGTTTTTGCGGAGGTTGCGGGTCAGGCACTACGTGGGGAGGAGGTCCAGCAATTATGCTGATTAGGACCAGGCTACCTTCACACCACCCTAAGCCCCCACTGAAAATTTCAGCCCAATCCGTCAACCCTCGCAAAAGTTACAGGAGGGGACAGGGTGTGGTAACGAAATTAAATAATAAACAGACATACCCTGGTAAAAGGGTTGTTTTTGTGTGAAAAAGCGGCAACCCAAAAAACTGAAAATCCCGGAATTCACGAAAACCTGGGTTTTGACCCAAAAATTTTTTGCCTCCGATTTTGTTGAAGGGTTGGCCATAGACTAATTCGATGGGCTGACTTCGAAACTGCAATAGAGATTTCCGGAAGATTTGCGGATTTCGTCATACTCGACACGGAAAATTGCCTTGTTTTTAAGAGGACAAATTACATCGGCAACCCATTCATGCCAATTTGCTTGTTTGGTATACCTTAAGGGTATATACCGAATACACTAATGACAAACATTTTTCCGATTGCGCTCAACATTTGTCACATATTAGTACCTGGGTTCCTCCAAAATAATTAAAAGTTTCGAAGCTTTTCGTTTTTCACAGCGTTTCCAGCAGCCTCGCAAAGTTGCTGACCTACGGCTTTTTCGTGCATAGGGTGGTCGAAGTTTATTTAATTCGAAGAAGGAGCAGCACGGCATTTACCAAGCATCCTACCCCCAAATTATGGCAATTGGCATATTTCGTTTATAGGCTTAATCCGCTGCAAGAATCCAACTGGGCTCCAATTTTGCACATAGATGTCTCTTAATACAATAAATGTGTGCAAAATTTGAGGCTTGTCGACCGCGGCAGTAAAAAGTAATACCACATTTTGTTCAATTGTTGCTGT
The DNA here is from genome assembly GCA_030248195.1 of Trissonchulus latispiculum. Lineage (NCBI taxonomy): Eukaryota > Metazoa > Nematoda > Enoplea > Enoplida > Ironidae > Trissonchulus > Trissonchulus latispiculum. The sequence continues at coordinate 27,154 of JASAND010012157.1, forward strand.
CAGAGACGTAAAATTAGCTACCCGCCAAAAATGGCAAATTTTAAAAATCGTCGAATTAATACTAAATTGTACTCAATCGAAGGTCTTATCATTCTAAACAACTTTTCTAATTGCACACGTCACGGTATTGCTTCTTCGATGAGATAACTTCCATCAAAGTTAGCTACATGCCGATTTTGAGCGTTTTTTCACTGTTAGCCACATAATTAAGCAGTCATTAAAAAACCATAACAAAACTTAAACCCGTCAAACATGGCACATATTTAGCCATATATCTTCGGTATGTTCTATAAAAAATTCAGAAGATTTGGAGCACTTTGGGGGATTAGGCTCAAAACGGCGACTGCTCACCTATGAAAATTTTGCAATTTTTACAGTTTGCGGCTACAGTACTTCTGAGCTTCTGTGAGCTGCCGTTTGGCGTGTATATAATCCGTGTCCATAGAAATATGTGTGCAAAGTATTAGGCCTCCCCAAAAACACATTCAGAGCTTCCGAAAGACCAATCTAAAATTTTAATAAATGAAAGAAGTTTTTCAGATTGGGGCCCCATTCAGCTCGGATGTCATGGGATATATCAATGCCTTATATTAACTTTTTAACTATAATATGTTACCTACTTGCATGCAAAAAACTAGCGCTCTCCCAAGAAGTTGTGCAAACCCCTAGGTATACCCCCTTAAGTACACAACGAAACTACATATTTAGGCTTCCAGTATAAGACATCATGCGACGGACTTTATGCACAAAGTAAGTGACCATAAAATTTAACAATGGTGACCCTCTCTCAACTCTGATTATATAACTCTTTCCCAAGGAAGCCCTTAATTAGGAGGATTACCACAAACATAATACTTGGCCGAGTCAGTGGATCCCTTCTCGATACAATTCTGCGCTCCACAACCACCATTCCGACAATCTTGACGAGTGTAGTAGTCGCCTTTGCTGGCCGGGGGTTTTCGACAAACGACGCTGCAGATTCCCTGGAGACCCGGTTCACAGTCGCGACACCCGTCCGACCGACAATCCGCCATGTTACGATACCCTTCGTAGCCCTCGTTTTCTCCATGTAGGGGACAGATTTCAATCGTTCCATTGGCCGATCCACAAATGTATGGATCCTGTGCAGTTCCACAAACCCACTTGTGTTCGTTAGGATTAGCACAAACATAATACTTGGCCCAGTGAGTGGATTCCTTCGCGAGACAATTCTGCGCTCCACAACCACCATTCCGACAATCTTGACGAGTGTAGTAGTCGCCTTTGCTGGCCGGGGGTTTTCGACAAACGACGCTGCAGATTCCCTGGAGACCCGGTTCACAGTCGCGACACCCGTCCGACCGACAATCTGCCATGTTACGATACCCTTCGTAGCCCTCGTTTTCCCCCTGCAGGGGACAGATCTCAATCGTTCCACTCGCCAGTCCACAGAGGCAGATCAGGATGATCAACTTCCTCATGAGTCTCATATAGTAAATGTTGTAAACCTGAACAACAATAACAACAACGACAACTACAAAAGTATGGCAACTGTCAGAAAACCGCACAGAATATCCAACACAGACTTAAGACCTTTGTAAAGAAAGATTAAACTAACTGCAGAGTGCGAGCAATGCGTTCCTTTCATTTGTTAACTAGAAAGCAAGAAAGAATAAGAGGGCTATGATCTTGACATGACATCACATTGTGATGTGAATTATGAAAAATTCTGAACTCCGGTGGAACTTGGACGCAACAATTTTTTTGCGCACCAGGCAAATGCTCTATATCAATTGAGCTTCGGAAGGTTTGTCGGAATTTTATACCGTTCATAAGTATGGTACTTATTCCTTTTGACAAGAAGAGACGATTCCGGTGATACTCAAACACGATAATTTCTTTGCATCAGGTGGGTGGGTATAGCTGTATCTACGAACTGAATGAACACCTGAACACTGAATGAAACAGAAATGTTCCAGTGGAAACTACTGGAATCACTTTTGTAGAAGATAAAGACATAAGTTGACGGTAGAAAATACAGGTTATGCCTTGTAATTTCTACAGGAGTTGGTAGTTTACCGAGCATACTTTGCTAGATTGGATTACAAGTTAAACTAGTTATCTGTAGTTTTCACTGGTTTACAGGTCTACTCGACAGGTTATTGCTCGATACGCTGATAACGCAGACTGGGTTATAATGGTAACAGGGTTCATAATTTTTGAATACTGAAATTTTTTAAATGGTTTTAAATTTTCAATCTTTCAACACTACATGGGTAATTTTTTGGTAACGACCGCTCCGTGCCGAAAATATTTTGTGAGCGGCCTATTTTATCACACCTGTGTAGCGGTACCAGAGTGAAACTAGCTTAAAACAATAGTACCGTTACTCCGCGAGAGCAGCTCAAGCGAGGAGACCGTGGCACAACTGAATAACACACCAACCGCGCAGGCGAACCAACCGGCCGGGGAAGCCTCGCCAAATAAATAAACCTAGTGAGGGGGTGACACACGCTCATCTCAGAAATAGCACTAAACTAACCTAGGAGCTCAGAAGTAACCTACCCAAACTAGACACAACTAGTGGAGATATTTATAAGGTAACAGCAATAGTATGGAAATATAGCAGATATAGAAATAGAAATAGCAACTGATGTAATTTAAGGCGGCGAAACCCAATTAACAAACAAACAGTTATACAATAAAATATGCTGGACACACACTCACTAATATGGGCGAAGCCCCGCTAGCGTACCAACAAGTCCACTGGAGAGATACAGGGGAGGGGGAGAAATAGTACAGGAGAGATAGGGAGAAAATAGAGAGAGAGAACAAGACTGTACACGACAAGGGAAAAACGTTTGAAGTTTGAAAGAAGTTTGACGCAGAACCCCCTCCCAAGAGAAGCGCCCTCTAGCTGGGGTGTCCCAATCATGTAACTCCAAGGGGCAGCCCCACCCAATCCAAACCTATCCTATAGGTGGAGCTACATGACACGTGGAGGAATGCTTGCTGACTAGCAAGTCAGTTGGTAGCTAAGTAGATTGATTTCGTAATAATTGAAATAACGAAAAGGTTGACCGTAGTCAGCCTCTTGCGTAACACCTGCTCCCTCCGCATTTGCCATTAACAGGTCGCTCCAGTGAAAGTTACAGATTTTGTCTTGTAAAAACTACAGGCTTGATATCTGATTTAGAATTGTCAAAAAATTTCTAACAAAACTGCAGGTTTATTTAGAATTATCTACAGGAAACAGCTGTAAAAAATTACAGGTTTCCTCAGTATATTTTCCACAGGAAACTCGTGTAATTTTTACTATTCGAGACCGGTAAAGTATACGAAGCTATGTACTTTTCTGGAAACTACAAGAAGCTCCACTAGTGACTGACCGCACAGGGGCACTGTTGTAGGAAACAGAAAACGAGAATTCCTGTAATTTCTACAGGAGTCTTTTTAAGAGCTAATGGTTGTCGGTAAAATGCGCATGACGACTTCCGAATGGAAAAGCCAAACGTTTGTTGAATTGAAGAGATCACTTTAAAACATAAGTGTGAAGTCAGTGTCCTCATGTGAAATCTGCGAATTTGATGGACCACTTTGGTTGTTGTCGTGTTCGCTTTACCGTTTTCTGCTGCGCACTTTTCTTTTGCTAATCGTTTTTGCATACTTGAAAACTAAAAGCTTGCTTGTCAAACAGCTGCGCTACAATTTTCCTTTGTCGGTGAACAACGTTGCTAAAAAATACAACCAGCCTCTGTGGGCGTGCTGTAGAGGCCTGCACGGGCCGAATTTTTGCGGCCCGGCCCGGCCCGGCCCGTGAAAAATCTTTCTCGGCCCGCCCGGCCCGGCCCGTCAACTGCTTCGGCCCGGCCCGGCCCGGCCCGTCAGATGCTTCGGCCCGGCCCGGCCCGTCAAAATTTTCGGCCCGCCCGTGCCACGAAATTTTTTCATTTGTCGCAAAATCAAAATTACGTAAATAATTTTGTTAGCTTGGTTATTAAAAACAGAATCTCTGGTTTTCGGTGCTTTTTCTAGGAAAAGATTTTTCTAAAAACTGATTTTTCGTGTTTTAATGGTTTTTAAACGCAGTTTTAAGGACAAAATAATTTTTGTCGTTCTACAAATGAAACCAAAAGATAATACTGCCTCATGTTGACATTTTGTATATATGACTGGAAGCTAGAAAAACAAAAAACTGAAAATTCCCTAAAAGGTTACAGTGGCAACATTTAAATATTGTACTTTATTAAACCAGATGAAACTTTGTGAAGTGCGCATTTTTATAAGAATTAGTTGAGAAATAAACTAATTAGAAGTAGAGGACTTTAAAAAGATGCATCTGTGCAGAAGGAGTAAACTTTCATTTCTAAAGAAGTAGTAAATCTTTGCTCCACAAACTCAAAACTTTGATTTTTTTAAACTTTTTTCTAAGTAAATGCATCGTTTTCTTAAAAAAGACAGCAAATACATCAAAACCAAAATAAAATACTTACACTGTTACTAATACCATATATTGCCCTATTCCAAAGTTTCATATTCTAATATTGTAAACGCTAAAATTACTTAGGCGAATTGAGGATTTGACATTAATGATGTGACGATAAATACATGTACTATTTATGAAAATAAAATGCTAACGTTACTGCGGGAAATCAGTGTTAGTTTGAACGAAACATATTGCGGAAACACAAAACATTTTAAGCTAAATTATGAATTACTATTTTATAGTTAAATCTTTCAAAGAACTGATGGCGGGCCGGACTGTCGGCCCGCGGCCCTGCCCGGCCCGGCCCGTGAACTTTGGTCGTTGGACCGGGCCGGGCCGCGGGCCGTAATGCAGGCCTCTCTAGCGTGCTGTCTGTACTTTGATGCTAATGTTGCTGAGTATACTAATAACAGTCACAAGCAGCAAAAACTATAGACAAAAAGACTTCACAGTAAGCAAAGTACGCTTAGTCCAAAGAAAACGGCTTGGATTAATTAATTAATTAAATAAACTTTACGCAGCATGCACGAAGCTAGTATCGTGGTCTGATATACGCTTTACTTTTGACACAGACCCTTGGTTCTGCGTAATGCTTTTTGTAATGATGATGTCGGTACCTGACAGTGTCAAAAACTACACAATGTGGTACCGTCAACTTAAATAAAGTTAGATACAGCTAACAGTTAGATACAGTTATTTACTAGACTGTGTTCCCACTAGAGATGAGGATTTTGGCTCGCGGCTCGGCTCGGCTTGGCTCGGCTCGTCTCGCGATCCGAGCGAGCCGAGGCGGCAACAATTTCTGCCGAGCCGAGCCGAGCCGAGCCGAGCCGGCCACAACCAAAATTGTAATTCGACCAAATTTTCCTATCATATTTCCGAACTTGTACAAACAAAATCACCAACAAAAGAAACTAAGATTTGTTACTAGCACACAAAGGTTTATAAGCTGTTTTTCAAGACATTTGACCAAGACAAAGCGAAAATAAATAAAATTTGAAGTTTGACGAGCCGAGCCCAACCGAGCCGACCCACTTTCAAAATTTTCCCGAGCCGAGCCGAGCTGAGCCGAGCCGGAAAAGCTCGGCTCGTCCTCATCTCTAGTTCCCACTTTTCAGTTTCAGAATTCTGTGTTCACTCAAAAAACTGGCTCAGGAATTACGCGCTGAAATTCCTCAATGGTTTGACCATGCGAATGTTCAAGCACAACCCTCATAAGCAGCAACGTTATGCCACATTGCAGTCAAGCAGCACGGGACCACACGGTCGGCACCATCAAAAATCCCTCTGTGTTAATGATGCTTGAAAATTGCATAATTAAAACGTGAAAATTTAAGATTAGAGAGCGTGCATGTTCCACCAGATATTGAATAATATTTTACAGCTAATTCTCCAATTTTCTGTTCTTATGCATCAATATTTCTGCTAGAATACAGCCCTGTTCAACTCAAACTGTCATTCTACAAACGGCTGGATACACCCAGATAAAGCATCTTGATTCTGTTTAACCTATTACAGTGAGAAGCTTTGAACCATTTTATTAAAATAAAGACCGTTAATTCAAATAAGACCGTTTTATTAAAATAATACCGTAAAATAAAGACATAACTTCGTATGAATTTTGCAAGTTCTAAGTCTAAGACGTGTGATGCCTCAAATTAGAACACAATCTCTGAAGTACATATGAATTACCTCGTGTGAACGAGTCCATTATATCACCCAAAAGTCAGCTTTAATATAATACAATGAAGTTTATCCAAAACACCGTTATCCAACAGCGAAATTTCACATTAACGAATGGCAGCTACTGAATGAACTAATCATTTTGCTAACCCACATTTCTTTAAATAGTAAAGAGATCAACCAAGCTATGCACGTTACCAGTGTTCCAATGTTGACCGTCCGCCAGGCCAGGATTCCAAGGTTTAATTAATTACCTTTAGGCACTATTTTACTGCGATTTAATTCAGTATTACTGTAGATTAATCTTGCTGTACATTAATTACCGCATATTGTTACTGTAGCACCTAGACCCAAGCCTACACTCATCTATTTGCTAATAGTAAAACCAAACCAAAGTGCAGAATTGAATCGAATTTATTTGATTTTTATTCTTATTCCGGCATTAGGCGGCATGCAGACTGTTATCGTAGGGCCTGTATGTCTTTAAAGATTAAAATGGTCGGATTAAACGGACTAAAATCCGAGGGATTAAAATTTTGATTGCTATTTCTTTAATGCTTGATTAAACGGACTGAAATCAACTAGTTTAATCCGAACATTCTAATCAGATTTAGATTAACCAAGTTGATTTTCATCCGGCATTAAAGAAACTGCGAATAAAGATTTTCAACTTTTGATCCGTTTAATCCTCGTAGAAGCACGAGGATTGAAACTAGTTGAAACTGCAGGTGGATTAAACGGACTAAAATAGTCCCTGTTAGGAACGTCGTCCAAATTAAAGACGGGTTCCCGTTTCAAACCCCGCAGGAAAATTTATAAAAATCACCCGTTTTACCTGAATCATGTTTTACCCCCGTTGTCTGACGGGGTTTCTTGTTTTTATAATTTTCATAAAAATAGTTCCCTTGTGATAGCTTTGCTATAAAGCTTAGTTGCAAAGCTGCTTACATATGCTTACTTACATAGCAGAGACCTGCACGGGCCGAATTTTTGCGGCCCGGCCCGGCCCGGCCCGTGAAAAATTTTTGCCGGCCCGCCCGGCCCGGCCCGTGAAAAGTTTCGGCCCGCTCGGCCCGGCCCGTCTAATTTTTCGGCCAACCCGGCCCGGCCCGCAAAGTGTTTCATTTTTTCAGAAAGTGCAAAATTTCAAAAAATTCCAAAATTTTTATTGAAATTCCGTTTGCAGTTTTTGTATTGTAGTCGCAAAAATAATCAATGAATTGAGAGCTTTGACATTAATTTTGAGCACTAACTTTTGCAATTAACAGTTTAAATTGATTCTTCTTATTGTAACAGTTTGAAGTGCTTGTTTTGAATATATTGAACCACAGGGTTGTGCTGGGCAACATTTTAAATAATAATTTTTTGACTAGGCCTCAAGAAATGATCATAAGCATACTGATTATACAGATAACGTTAAAATTTGAAGGATATCCAGCATTTATTTGACAATTTAGACGACTTTTTAACTTAAACAGAATACACAGTAACACTTATGATATGATAATACTGAAACTATTTCCTGAAAAGTAAGAAACATGACCAGGAAGCACGAAAATTTTTCAAGCTAAACATTTGAGTTATTTTTCTTCAGTAAAATCTGGCAAGAATAATGGGAGCAGACCGAAAACTTGGCCCGTGGCCCGGCCCGGCGCGTGAGCTTCGGCCCGCGGCCCGGCCCGACCCGTGAATTTTGGCCGTCGGCCCGCTCGGCCCGGCCCGCGGGCCGGGCTGGGCCGGGCCGGGCCGGGCCGCGGGCCGTAATGCAGGCCTCTACTTGCTACGCCTAACAGTCACTACAAAAACTTGGCCAAGCCAGAAAGGCTTTATACTAACTGACTTGAAAAATTTTAGGCATCATAAAAACTAACCCCGTCAGAAATTCCGTCTACAGTGGGGTTTTTTCAACGGGGTCGCGTTGAAATTCCCGTCTTTATTTGGATGACGTTCCTTAGTTTTTACAATGACGTTATTCCTAGAGCAGAAGGATAGTGTTCTATTTTTAACAGCAGTACATTCTGGTGTTTAATTATTTATGCATATGAAAACGTGGCTTATTCGTGATTTCAGAATTTTCAATTTTTCAGTTCTGTAAAGTTTTGTAAGGGAAGCAGGCATAGGAAAGATTGATAAGCCTGTAACGGGAGTTCAGCTGATGGCCCTGTGGTGTAGTTGGTTAGCATGTCTGCTCCAGAGTCAGAAGGGCAGTGTTTCGAAAACTGGCTGGGCCAATTTTTTACTTTCAATGGTGAGTGAAAAGCTGAACCTTCCCTTCTCTCTTCTAGGTCCTGGTTTGATGGTGGGTACGAGGGTGCCTGGCAGCTCCCGTTTGGGCTCGTTTTCGTCTTGGTCCACCAGCCCTGGTAGAGGCGCTACATGCATCGAGGCTGCCATAGGACCCTGATTCGACTCCTGTCTCCGGTCCCCCAATAGTTTGCTTCTGGTTGGTTGGATCTAAAGATGTCTGGAACGTGTGTTGGGGGAAACGGATACATTGGGCTCAGAATGCCCTGCGCTGGATGCGCTCTCGGTTTGATTCGGAGTTGAGTAAGCCGCAGGACGCGTCTTAAGGTACTGGTTTCCTTTCGGGTATTTTTGACTCAAGTAGTATATGTAAGATCAATTGGGGGCAGTTTTGAGCCTATTTTGGGAGGGCATTTGGAGGCAATCTTGAATCCCATGGTTGCCATGGTAACGGTCAGTGGGAGACTTCTGCTAATCATATGAATAGCATAGAATCTGGTAGCCTCCTGTTATAACGCTAACTTCTGACACTACAGGGAGACTGCCAACCATTAGAAACTTTTCTGAGGCTGCCAAACTTTTTCAAAACTTTTTTCCAAACCTTTTCTCTTGTCATTTATTTAAGACAGGGAGGCAACCAAACTTCACTCAAACTTTCCTATGGTTGTCAACTGTCTTCTACCAAACTTCTTTAAACTTTCTCAAAACTTTTAGAAACTTTTTTCAAACTTTTCCCAAACTTTTTTCACACCAACTTTTTTGTCAGAAGTTTCTAGTCAGAGGTTTTATTTTCGGGAGGCTCCAATTTGATCATATATTTATTACGTCCCTCACTAATATTTTCTGTAATAGGAACTCACTGGGAGGCTCCAACGGGGCTTAAAATGGTCTCACCTGGAACCTCAATGATTTTTGGGAGGCTCTTAAATAATCATATATTTAGTATGTACAGGTGTTCTGAACTATTTTTCAAAGTTCAATTTTAGCTGAATCATTTTTGGGAGGCTCTCAAATAATCATATAGTTACATGCATAAGCTTTCTCTCAAGTAGTTTTCTAATATGGAATTAGCTGGAGGCTGTTAAATAATCATATATTTTGTACGTACAAGGTTTTCAAGGTTAAATTTTGCCTGAATTTTGGAGGCTCTTATTCTTAAATCTTATGTGGAACCTCAATAATTTCTGGGAGGCTCTTAAATAATCATATATTTTGTATATAAGCTTTCTCTCAAATAATTTTCTAAAATGGTACGGAGGCTCTTAAATAGTCATATATTTTGTACGTACAAGCTTTTGAATTTCTCTCAAATAATTTTGGGAGGCTCTAATATAATCATTGAGGCAATCTCCTGGTGGGAGGCTCTAATATAATCGTTGAGGCAATCTCCTGGAGGGAGGCTCTAAAATAATCATATATTTAACATGTGAGGCCACTTTTGTCAAACTTTCCATTTCTAAACTTTTCAAACTTGTTATAAACTTTTTTCGAGCTTCCAAAACTTTTTTAAAACTTTTACAAAACTTTTAAACCTACTTCCAAACTTTTTGCAAACTTTTATCAAACTTTTCTAAGCTTTTCTAAACTTTTCCAACTTTTCTCAAACATTTCCTAAACTTTTGTAAACTTTTTGAAACTACTTCTAAACTTTTTGTTAACTTTTAAAACTTTTTTCAAACTTGTTATAAACTTTTTCGAGCTTCTAAAACTTTTTTAAAACTTTAAAAAAACTTTTCTCAACTTTTAAACCTACTTCCAAACTTTTTGCAAACTTCTATCAAACTTTTCTAAACTTTTCTAAACTTTCAAAAACTGCTTCCAAACTTTTTGAAACTTTTCACACCTCACCCATCTAGGAGGCTCTCAAATAATCATACTATTATCACTTCATGCTGGAGGGTTTTCTCTCTGGGAGGCTCTCAAATAATCTCTTAGAGGCTCTCAAATAATCATATGCAATACACTACTAGCTTTCACGCTGAGCTTCTTCAAGGAGGCATAGCTAGGTTTCCATGGCAACCACCTAGAACCTAGACGAAAGCAGGGAGGCTCTGAAATCATATGAATAACATTACAGGCTAACGTCACTAGCAAAGAGGCAACCAGCATTTTCTGGAATTTTGCCAAATGACAGGTGTGTAATAAATCAGTAAAAATTTTGGGACAATAATTACGTAAGATAGGAACAAGCCAGCTGAAACATTTTAGTATCTAAGTGGAAACAAGATGTATAATTTCACTGCGGCAACGATTGAAATTAATAGGTTTTCTAATTAGTTAGTAGCAATTAATTAAATTTGGCTATAATTGTGAATAGTTTGGTGACAATACATGTGTAATGATAAATTTGGAACAAGAATTACGCAAGATTGGAAAGATCTAACTGAAATATTTTTGTGTCTACGTATAAAGCATATGTATAATTTCACTGCGGCACAAAATGGTACTAATTGGTTCACTAATTAATCAACAATAATTAGTTAAAGTCGGCTGTAAAAATTTGGGTGAAAATTGCTAGAAAATACACATTGACATTGTTGTTTTGTGTGTGTGTGTGTGTGTGTGTGTGTGTGTGTGTGTGTGTGTGTGTGTGTGTGTGTGTGTGTGTGTGTGTGTGTGTGTGTGTGTGTGTGTGTGTGTGTGTGTGTGTGTGTGTGTGTGTGTGTGTGTGTGTGTGTGTGTGTGTGTGTGTGTGTGTGTGTGTGTGTGTGTTGTTATCTGCTTGGATACATTGTTAGCTGATGAAACCTGATTCAAGAATGCTGCAAACTTATCACATATAAAATGTTTTCGGCACTGAAGTTATACTTTTGATCAGAACTTACCATAACTTTATTCCTTGATCAGCACAATGGCAACAGTGAGTGGTAAGTGACAATTTCCCTGTTCATTCAAGAGGCTATTGATAGTAATTATCTCTCTTGTATCCTTTATAACTCAACATATATAACAATAATCTTACATATCCCTTGTGTTTCAGAATGTCAACAGACAACAGTTATCGACAATTTGGTTGCATTGTGTGACGAATTAAATCGTGGCCCTGTGGCAGACTACATGGTGGAGCATCAGCAGATATCGAAGCACTTCCGAGATACCATCAAGGCAGAAACAAGATACGACGGAGCCTTCGATCTGCTAATAGAACCCAAACGAGGCCACGTCCCTTTCTTTCCGCCGCCTTGGGCCCGGGGGGGGAAATTTCCGGGGGGGGGGTGTGGGGGGGAGAGGAGGATGGAGGTGTTACCCGGAAAAAAACAAAAAAAAAACAAATTGCTGACAGGCGGGAGAAAAACTTTTCCTCCCTTAGAGGCGGGGGGTTGGGTGGCGGCGGCGGTGGCCTTCCCCGGGGTGGTAACAATGCCGTCGTGTTCGTCTTGTGGGGAGGGAGAACGCGGCGATAAAGAGGGGGATGGCCCCGGGGGTGTTCTTCTCCTCGTAGTATCAGACAACGAAAAAAAATAACAACTTTTAAAAAAAATTATTATTATTTCATGTTTTTGATATTATTTTACATAATAAAAAAAAATAATATTTTTTCTTTCTGTGGTTGATGGCGACGAATTCTACATGTCGATATGAAGCAACTGATCAATGAAGAAAAAGTTGATGAAATAGTAGAAGAGCTCATTCTCGATGATGAAGATATGATGGATACTACGAAATGATGATTCTATGATGGATATTACGAAATGATATGACGATTGATGATTCTATGAAGAAAGAGTATCATGAAGAATATGAAGAGCCAATGAACTACTACTACTACTACTACAGCTACTTGAATATCGCTATATTGTATATGCTATATTGTATTGTATATATGTATTGTATATAGTGTATGCACAATAAAGTCATATAAACAGCGTTGGTGTTTTCATAGTAAGGATGGAGAGAGTTAAGACACCAAAGTTTCAACATCCGTTCACATGTATCGTGGCGGCTCCAACAAAGGCAGGAAAGACCACCTTTGTATCACGACTGGTAGAACATGCAGATGAAATGATCTCAGAACCTCCAGATAAGATTATTTGGTGCTATACTGAGTGGCAAGATGCATATGATAAACTTCCCCAGGTAGAATTTGTCAAAGGTCTACCGGATCTAGAGAAACTAAAAGAACCAGGTGCGAAGTTAGTGGTCCTTGATGATCTAATGAGTGAAATTAAGCAGCAACCTAACCTAGTTCAACTGTTCACTCGTGGTTGTCACCATTGGTCCTGCAGTGTCATCAATATCACTCAAGACATCTTCTACGATAGGCAAAGGACTAATCGGATAAATAGTCAGTACATTGTCCTCATGAAAAATCCAGCCGATAAGCTAACACCTATGAACTTGGCCAGACAAATGTATCCTGGTAGAGTGAAGGGATTTATGGAGGCTTTTGATCATGCCACCAGCAGACCACATGGATATCTACTGATAGATCTAGACCAAAATACACCAGAAAACCTCCGTCTCCGAGGTCACATATTTCCTGATGATCCCTTCACCGACGTATATTCCATAAAAACTGACAATATCAAGAAAGAATAACCATGGATCGTTTTGAAAGAAATATCGATACACTGCGACTATTGTGTCATTGCAAAAGTCGTAAGCAAAGAGATGGGATTGTTTCTCATGGAAGTTCCGACCTCATAAAAGCTATTTGTGACTGTGCAGAAAATATCCTCTCAGGCAATGTGAAGATATCGCAGAAGGACAAGAAGAGATTAGCAAGATATAAACACGCCCTAAGAGCACTACGAAAGAAACGAGTCAGCCTTAAGAAGAAGAAGAAACTAATCATTCAGCACGGAGGATTTTTACCAGCTCTCCTTGGTCCTATTGTTGGAATTGTCAGCGGACTGCTCGGAAATCTCATAAGATAATAAAAACTGACACTGGTGAGCAAAAGAGCAACAATGGAATACTCAATATTAGTTAAGCCGGACTACTTTGATGAGCACGCCAGATCATTGGAGAAGGAAACTAGCAATGTTCTCAAGTCTAAACTACCAGCAGATATTAAGAGCAAATTGTTTAAACAGGCAGACTACCGGCGTCGAATACTACGAGACAGGCCAACGGAGATGACCCTGAAGTCCCATGCTATGCCAGACATTGTATCTACGTTACCCCCAACACTACAGCAGAAAGGTAGACACCTGATTGAACATATCATGAGCATCCCAGGTCTAAAAGTTAACAGTCGAGGTGAAATAGAGTATCAGGGTCAACCAGTACCTGGATCACGGATATATGATCTGATTCACGACTTCATTCGTAACAGACCCAGTCAACCACCAGCAACAGGGTGGCAAACATTGGCAAAAGCACTAAGAGACAGCAACGTACCTCGAGAACTTATCGGAAATCCGCGGTACATAAATATGCAGACAGGACAAGGACTTAGGTCAGCCCTAAGAAAACTCAAATGGAAGCGGCACTAGAGAATAACAATACAGATAATAATATTAATACCACATTAGAGAAGATTTACTATGATCCACAAAGTCCTGCAGCATTTGGTGGCATTAATCGCGTGTATCAGGAAGCAAAGAGACACGGAATCTCCAAATCCAAGGTCACTGATTGGTTGGAGAAACAGTACACTTACAGCATCCACAAGCCGGTCAGACACAAATTCCCGACGAGAAAGTATCAGGTGGCAGGTATCGACGACCTGTGGCAAATAGACTTGGCAGATATGGTATCGATTGCAGACAAGAATGATGGCTTCAAGTACCTATTCAACTGTATTGATGTCTTCTCCAAGTATGCATGGGTAATTCCTGTCAAAAGCAAAGGTGGTCAAGATATGACAAAGGCTTTTCGTGAGATACTGAAGGATGACAGATGTCCGCAGCATCTACAGTCAGACAGAGGGAAAGAGTTCTTGAACAAAGATTTCCAGTCACTCCTAAAGGCGAACCATATCAACTTTTACACGTGCAATAATCCAGTGATCAAGTGCAGTCTCGTTGAGCGCTTTAATCGTACCATCAAGACAAAGATATGGAAATACTTCACCAAGTCCAGGACCTACCGATACATTGATGTCCTTCCTGAGCTCGTCAATGGCTATAACAATGCTCGTCACAGAAGTATTCGTATGACCCCGGTGGAGGCATCGAAGCCTGAAAATATGGAAGAGGTGGCACTCTATGGCAAAAGGGTAGGACAACCGAGGAATTCAAAATTAAAGAAGGGAGATATGGTCCGAATCAGCAAGACAAAGGGTCTCTTTGAAAAAGGATACCTGCCTAACTGGTCAGAAGAGTTGTTCCGCATACGAACTGTCAGGACAGGAGACCCGCCCATGTATCTCCTGGAAGACTATGGTGGCGAAGAGATTGTTGGTGGTTTCTACGAGCCTGAGGTACAAAAGGTTGATGAGCCAGACACCTACTGGGTAGAAAAGGTTATAAAAACAAGACGTCAGAAGGGGCGTAAAGAATACTTTGTCAAGTGGCTTGGATACCCTGACAAGTTCAACAGTTGGATAACTGAAGACAATGGATTTCTACCTGTACCTACCCAGTAATACAGCAGACTATGCGACAAACGAACTGCACAATTTCCGAGTCAAACTTCCTCACCGCATTGACCTCGAGGGTGAATGGGAGGTGGCACTTGTAGAGCTCGGATATCCTGTCACCTGGTTTAATGTTGGGAATGAGAGTGATGCAAAGCTTGGAGTTACAGTTGGCAAGAAGACATACCACGGGCACATTCCATTGAATAACTACCAGTCTATCTACCAGCTATGTGATGCGATCAACTATACCCTTGAGCTAACAAAGAAGATCAACTGTGAACTAGTCTATGACGATCTACATAGACGTGTTGGACTTAAGCCAACTACCTATGATGAGGAGCCAAACTTTAAAGCGCTACACTTCAGTCCACAGCTAAAGTATATGCTAGGCTACTCAGACACTAAGGTTGTGCCAAAGGAAAAGACAGAGTCACCAACCAGATACGCAGTGGCCACCGGAGCACCTGACCTTAGAGGAGGACTCTACTCCCTCTTCATCTACTGCGACGTGGTGGCACCGCAAGTGATAGGAAATACCATTGCCCCCATCATTCGTGTTGTCAGTATCGAGGGTAAGCATAATGATACTGTAGACCGGATATACAATAATCCACACTATGTACCAGTGCTAAGAAAAGAATTTGACAGTGTTGAAATACATATAAAGGATGATCATGGTAAGGCGGTTGAATTTGAATACGGAAAGGTCTTTGCAAAGCTACACTTCCGAAAGCGACGATGAGTTTCTACCTTTACTTGACAGGGAAGGACGGAACCTTTGAGAACCACCTGGCTCACCCTCTGCATCTACATGGTCGGTGGTCTGTTGCAATGGTAGACCTTATCTACCCTCACACGTGGAAAGCCGTAAACTCCAGTGCAGACACATTCATTATAGTCCTGTTTGACGCAAAGGAGCGGAAAGTAGCCAATATACCCAGGCGAAGATACTATAGTCTTCATGACCTGATAAACGCCATCAACATTACCATCCAGTCAATTCTTAATGAACGACAGGAATCACCTCCTATACGTTTCGTCTATGATCAGGAAAAGGATCGAGTCTACCTGGACCTATACGAGAGCCAAGAGCACCTTGAAAGACCAAATTTCGGTTTTGTCCAATTTGCTCCTACTATCGTGCGCATGCTTGGCTTTGACTCGCAGAAATTCAGTGTTGAGGATGGCAGTAATGCCTTGAGGACAAAGAAGTTTTACGCACAGCGCCCACCCAGCCTTAACTTCCATTACCTTCAAGTCCATTGTGACGTCGTGAAAGAACAACTGGTGGGCACAACTACCGGTAATCTACTGGCAGTGGTAAAGGCAGGTGAAGAGTATGGGGATACCATTCAGCACTCTCCTGAACCTCACTACGTCCCTGTGAATAAGCATGTGATCAATAGCATTAAAGTCCATATAAACAATCACATTGGCAGGAGTGTACATTTTGAGTATGGTAGTATAGTTATCAAGTTACACTTCAAGAAAGATGAGGACCAGATATCATCCAGAAACCGTTGAAGACTGGCACCTCCACCTGATACAAAGAGGTTCTGGCTTCTATGCCGGCCAACGCTATCAGAGAGGAGACGGCCTGGGCAGCCTCTTGAGAGGTATTGGACGCTTTATTTGGCCAGTAGTACGGCGTGTAGGTCTAGAGGCAGGTAGGCAAGCCTTTCAAACAGCCGGAGATGTGGCTCGCGATTACTTGAATAGAGGTGAAGATCCAAAGGAATCACTCAAACGACATGGGAAGGCAGCCATTGGACGCCTGTTGGAGAACAGTGGCAAGGCAATACAGCAGGGTGAAGGCATTGGCAGTAGACCACATAGACGTAAAGTTAAGAGGTTGAAGCGTGATATTTACAGCCCATAAAAACCCATGAAATTATGGCAATACTCTTAATAATTCTAATGGCTAAGCAAGTTGATGAAAAGTCTATGCCGGGCTTTAAGTCCGAAATGGATCTCTTCTCACTACCACCTACTCAGGTTAGTGTGGAGAGTGGCTACATGGCAGAAATATATCCCCTAAATCCTGTAACCAGTAACGGTCCATACCTATTCCTTGTGCCAAAGGATTCCTACATGCTTGACCTGAATCGGAACTACCTGTACCTGAAACTACGGATTACTGACAGTGATGGGAAGGCAGTAGCAAAGGCAGCCGACGGTAGTATCTCGGTAGCACCCATCAAT
This sequence comes from Trissonchulus latispiculum, assembly GCA_030248195.1. Classification (NCBI taxonomy): domain Eukaryota; kingdom Metazoa; phylum Nematoda; class Enoplea; order Enoplida; family Ironidae; genus Trissonchulus; species Trissonchulus latispiculum. The sequence goes on from JASAND010012157.1 coordinate 44,274, forward strand.
ATGCTAGCAAAAACATTCATCAGACGACTAGTGGTCAAACTGTCAGACAAGGAAATTTACAACAGTGGCGACCTATATCACTATGGAGCCTACCTGGAAACAATTGCCAACTTTGGAAAGGAAGCAAAGACATCTCACCTACAGAGTAACCTATTTGCCAAAGACAGTGACTTTAACGATATCAGTACTACGGCAGCTAAGCATCGGGGTATACCATTTACGGATGGTCGCTATGTAGTCGTGGCGGGACCCCTACACTGTGACCTCTTCAAGCAAGACCGATATCTCCTGAGTGAGTGTCAATTGAGCCTAGAAATCCATCGTAACAGTGACGACATCCTCCTACAGTCAGCAACCAGTGGTTATAAGATTGTTGTAGACGATATCCGATGGTGTGTATGGAAAGTCAAACCGCAAGACTCGCTCACCATGGCAATTGAGGGTGTACTGAGAGACCACGAGACTGCCAAGTATCCCATCAGAAGAACTAAACTAGTCACCAGGCATATCGCCCCTGGCGTACAGACAGTTGTAGAGAATTCCATATTCACTGGTCAACTTCCACGTAGAGTTCTAGTGGCAATGGTCAAGTCAGAGGCATTCAATGGAAGTCAAAAGCAGAATCCTCTCGAGTTCCAACATTGTAATGTCAGCGAGATTGCCCTAAAGTATGGTGACGAGTTTGTACCCAAGCAACCAATGAAGATGGCGTGGGACAAGTTCCAGTATACAATGCCCTTCATATACCTCTACGAAGGCAACGATATGGCCGGATCAACGAAGGGTGCAGACATTTCCTACGAAGACTTTGCCAAGGGATACACTATATTTGCCTTTGACCTGACACCAGACAACGTAGACACTGGAGCAATGCAACTGATCAAGGAAGGCGATGTGTCACTGAGGATGCAACTAGAGAAGGCCCTACCCTCGGCCACTTACCCCCAGGGTGTAGAAATCATTATATACGGTGAATTTGATAACCTCATATCAATAGACTATAATCGAACACCATTCTTTGACTACGCACTATGAACACCCTGGAAATCCGAGAGACCTTAAGGAAAGACTGCAAAGTTCCTCTCCTTGGTGTATTTGCAAGTGATCAGTTACCACGATACCGCCCAGGATGTCTTGTTGCTAACACTGAGGCATCTGGTGAGGCTGGTGAACACTGGGTTGCAATGTGGCTCGAGGATAATCGGGTAGAATATTTTGACAGCTACGGACTACCACCTCTTCTCTTCATGTCATTCATTGGCAACAGGCAGCTACAGTATAATCGCATTCAGTTGCAAGACTTCACTACTGATGTATGTGGAGAGTACTGTGTTTACTTCCTTCACCACCGGGCTAGAGGAAGATCAATGGACTCAATTGTCAACTATCTTAGGCGAAGAAGTGACACTAATGATAACATTGTCAAGACCTTTGTTGACGGCCTAAGGGTGAGACTAGAACCTACATCTTCCTGTCAGAAATGCCATAAAAAGTCTAGGTGCTCGTTAATTCTCTAACCATGTTGCTACTACTGAGTCTTATCGCGGTTGTGTCGTCTCTAGACATTACAGAGACCGACAATGGTATTCAGCTATCTCAAGGCAATATTTCCACCGTACTAGAAGGTGATCACCTTTACCGCCGGCTAGAGGACTGCAGTCTACATCTATGTCGAGAAAGTAATTTAAGTCATCGCTCCAACGACTGTCACTATGTTGAATGGGACCACTGTTGGGAGTACTGCTACGATACTGACAGGCGCCTACAGTCTATCCACGATAAGATGACTGGTCTTAAGATTACCTCAGAACTTGAATACCTACGTGGTGCACTCACTGAGTATTATCACTAAGTATTTCTTGTAATGTATGTCCTATACATTTCGAAACAATTGATTTATTGTAATAATAATAACAATAATAATGACAATAATAATGACAATATTAATAACTATGATAATTATAATAATAAAAAACAGTAATAATAATAATAACTATAACAATAATAACATCTATAATTTTAACAATGATAACATCTATAGTTTTACAATAATAATAATAACATCTATAGTTTTAACAATAATTATAATAATAAACATTTATGACAAAATTATTAACGTACTACTGATTGTTGTTTCTTACACTGACCAGTCAAACAATACAGGGTAACCAACACATTAGTCACTTCTTCTACAACAAATTTAGTGTTAGGGCGCTGTTGAAATGCCCATTCCATAGGATCTTTACTGTCAATGTCTGCAATGAACTGATCAACATCGGATCTGCGTGAAATCAGGCGGGGAAGGATAAACATGGCAGTATTGTTGCTGGCGTAGTAGTAAATTAGTTCATCCGTGAGGCGGTCTTTCAGGATAAAACCAAAGGAAACATTCCACTTGGCTTTCTCCTTGTGGTCATTGTATACGGAAATTATGTCCTCTTCAATTTCGTTCATGCTCTTGTTCTTCAGGCGAAAGTTGTACTGGTGGACAAACTTCTTTATGGACTGGTGGGTTCTTATTCGATGCCAATTCTTCATGTAAAGCACCGTTGAGTCAGGTGGAGGGATCGTTGGGTCTTCTTCCAGGATTTTGGCAGGCGGATGTTGTTCTTCATGATGTTGTTTGAGTAGGGATTCCTGTGGAAACTGAGCTCCACATTGATCACACGTGAAGATTCTGTTGATGTATTCCTTCATTTGTTCCATAAATTGGGAGTGGACTGTCTTCATGTGCTGTCGCTGTTCTTTCAGTCCAGGAAAATGTTTGCCACATTTGTCGCATGATAGTGGCTGATGTTGACGGCGCATGTGTTTAAGAAGGTTGTCATTCCTTCCGAACTTCGCTCCACATTCAGTGCACTCATGCTTCATTCTGGATTCTGAAACAGAAGGGATATGTAAGATTATTGTTATATATGTTAAGTTATAAAGGATACAAGAAAGATAATTACTATCAATAGCTTCTTGAATGAACAGGAAAATTATGTCACTTACCACTCACTGTTGCCATTGATAAAACGTTGTAGTGATCGAGGAATGAAGTTCTGATCAAAAGTATAACTTCAGTGCCGAAAACATTTTATATGTGATAAGTTTGCAGCATTCTTGAATCAGGTTTCATCAGCTAACAATGCTAACAACACACACACACAACACACACACACAACACACAACACACACACACAGAGACACACGCACACACACACAGACACACGCACACACACACACACACACACACACACACACACACACACACACACACACACACACACACACACACACACACAATACACTCAATGTTCATCTTCGAGCAATTTTCACTCAAATTTTTACAGCCAAATTTAATTAATTATTGCTGATTAATTAGTAAATCAATTAGTACCATTTTGTGCCGCAGTGAAATTATACATATGCTTTATGCATAGACACAAAAATATTTCAGTTAGCTCTTTCCAATCTTTCATAATTCTTGTTCCAAAATTATCATTACACATGTATTGTCACCAAACTATTCACAATTATAGCCAAATTTAATTAATTGCTACTAACTAATTAGAAAACCTATTAACTTCAATCGTTGCCGCAGTGAAATTATACATCTTCTTTCCACTTAGCTTCTAAAATGTTTCAGCTGGCTTGTTCCTATCTTACGTAATTCTTGTCCCAAAATTGTCAGTGATTTATTGCACACCTGTCATTTGGCAAAGTTCCAGAAAATACTGGTTGCCTCTTTGCTAGCCTGTAATGTTATTCATATGATTATTTCAGAGCCTCCCTGCTTTCGTCTAGGTTCTAGGCGGTTGCCATGGAAACCTAGCTATGCCTCCTTGAAGAACCTCAGCGTGAAAGCTAGTAGTGTATTACATATGATTATTTGAGAGCCTCCCAGCTAGAAAAGCCTCAGCTACTAATGGTATGATTATTTGAGAGCCTCTAAGAGATTATTTGAGAGCCTCCTAGATGGGTGAGGTGTGAAAAGTTAAGGAAAAGTTTGCAAAAAGTTTGGAAGCAGTTTTTGAAAGTTTAGAAAAGTTTGATAAAAGTTTACAAAAGTTTGGAAAAGTTTATGAAAGTTTAGAAAAGTTTAGAAAAGTTGGATAAAAGTTTGCAAAAAGTTTGGAAGTAGGTTTAAAAGTTGAGAAAAGTTTTGTAAAAGTTTTAAAAAGTTTTAGAAGCTAGAAAAAAGTTTATACCAAGTTTGAAAAAAGTTTTAAAAGTTAACAAAAAAGTTTAGAAGTAGTTTCAAAAAGTTTACAAAAGTTTAGGAAATGTTTGAGAAAAATTGAGAAAAGTTTGAGAAACAAGTTTTAAAAGTTTAGAAGAAGTTTAGCAATGGTTGACAAAAGTTGCCTCACATGTTAAATATATGATTATATTAGAGCCTCCCACCAGGAGATTGCCTCAATGATTATATTAGAGCCTCCCAAAATTATTTGAGAGAAATTCAAAAGCTTGTACGTACAAAATATATGATTATCTAAGAGCCTCCGTAGCATTCTAGAAAATTATTTCCAGAAAAAGCTTATGTACAAAATATATGATTATTTAAGAGCCTCCCAGAAATTGTTGAGGTTTCTAGAAAATTATGTAAGATCCTTTTAAGAGCTCATGAACAATATGATTATTTAAGAGTATGATTATTTATATAAAATATATGATTATTTCAGAGCCTCCCAGAAATTCATTTGAGATGCATGTAACTAATGATTATTTGAGAGCCTCCCAGAAATTCTTGAGGTTCCAGGTGAAATCCTTTTAAGACCCCTGAAATTATATGATTAAATTGGAGCCTCCCAGTGAGTTCCTATTACAGAAAATATTAGTGAGGGACGTAATAAATATATGATCAAATTGGAGCCTCCCGAAAATAAAGCCTCTGACCTCTGACAAAAAAGTTGGTGTGAAAAAAGTTTGGGAAAAGTTTGGAAAAGTTTTGAGAAAGTTTAAAGAAGTTTGAAAAGTTTGGTAGAAGACAGTTGACAACCATAGGAAAGTTTGAAAAGTTTGAGAAAAGGGTGAAGTTTGGTTGATCCTCCCTGTGTTAAAGGATATGATGGTGAAAAAGTTTGGAAAAAGTTTCTGATACAAAAAAAGTGTTGCCAAAAGCCTCAGAAAAGGCTGACATATACTACTGACTCATCGGCTTTAATCCTTTACGTTGGACAGTCTCCCTATAGTGTCAAAAGTTAGTTTTTTCGGCTATAACAGGAGGCTATCAGTTTTTCCTATGCATTTCATATGATTAGCAAAAGAAGGGATGGGTCTCCCACTTTTGACCGTTACCATGGCAACCATGGCCATTTTCGAGGAAATCGTTTTTCAAAATACTGCCTCGCAAAAGCCAATCGATACAGCGTCCCAAAATAGGCCTGAAAACTGCATTTTTGGGTCGAACATCGGTTCTCACATATACTACTCGACGGATTCCGGAAATTTTTGGGGATGGGGGGGGTTTTTTGGTTTGGGGGAAAGGTGAAAAGGGTTGGAACTTCGTGTCATTTGCCCGATTTTCTGGAGTATTGAGACTTGTTGAGCCAAATCCAAAAAAACGTCCCTCGACCCATATGTCCTTCATATCGTGATACATAAAGAACTTTTGGCCGATTCTTCAGTTCTGAGAAATCGATGTTCAAATATTTTCGGTCTACATTCTTCATGTTAGATGTCAGTATGTCAAAAAATTACTGCAATTTTTTTGCTACTTTTGCAGTTTCGTAAGCTCATGTGAATGTACAGGGCATAAGCTTTAAAACGATGTATAAAGCTCTTTCCAACTCCCGAAATTACGACAGTTATAGCGGTTCAAAAGATTACTAAAAAAGCACTGCACAAAAGGAAACCAGCACAAGGGGGAGATGTAAGGGTTGCAAGCATAGGAAAGATTGATAAGCCTAATGACAGTTCAGCTGATGTCCCGTGGTGTAGTGGTTAGCATGTCTGCTCCGGAGTCAGAAGGGCCGTGGTTCGATCCCCGGCGGGACCAATTCTTTACTTTCAATGGTGAGTGAAAAGCTAAAGCACCCTCTACCCTTCTAGGTCCTGGTTTGATGGTGGGTACGAGGGTGCCTGACGCCTCCCGTTCGGGATTGTCCTTGGTTTCTTCTTGGTCCACCAGCCCTGGTAGCAGCGCTACAGTGTGCTGGTCTTCACCTAAATAAGCGCTCAGCTGAGAAATCATGCACTGTTCTTGCACAACTAGTTTGATCTGCGTTAAGAATCAAGCAAGACACAAAATATGTACATAAGAATCTGTCAGAGCACAGATTAATACGAACCAAAAATTATTCCCTCACGAAGACTGTCGCTAATTTATTGCTTAGATTTAGTGATTGTGCCGAATTTCGGCATTCCTGCGCAAAAGCAAAGCAGTGCATTCATAACTGCTGCAATCATCCAAATTAATGTCTCTTCACTTCAAACTTCAGGGGTCGGTCCTATCAAAACAGGGTTAAGCTTAATCCGGGTTAGGACCTATTTTGGGGTTAACCACAATGCTTAGGTCGGCTTAACCGCGGGATTAACCCAGTCCACTGGATGACTTTTAGGGTTGGGCTATGCTAACCCGGGCTTAAACGAGGTTAACCCATTTTCAGCTATAGGCTGCTAGAAGTAAGCGAAACAGGGTTGACAAGTTTTCAGTTACAGGCAGCATCAAGCAGCAAAACGGGGGTTAACCCTTTTTTGTAGGCTGCTTGAAGTGCTTGACTATACTTGCACGTTCAAAACCGCTCCCATTATACTGGGTTAAGGACTAAACCCTGCCAGGGGAGGAGGATTAAGTTTTAACCTGCCTAATCCTGTATTAACCCTGATTTCTAAACCAGACTTTCCCAGGGCACGGGTAAGCACTAACCCCAAACATAGCTTGTTAACCCGTTGCGAAACCCAGATTAACCATGCTCGGGTTAAGCACAGTGTTAATTAAAGGTGTTTGGGTTTAAGTAACCCATTCTTATCCCGGGCTAGTGGGATAACCCGGGTTAAAGACTTTGATAGGATGGGCCCCAACAGAACTTAGATTCGAAGACCCTGTGGACAATTGTGGACCGCATTGCTGTCTTCCTTCTGAACTCTTCTCTGCAACTCCAAGTCTCTACTTGATATCGATCCATTCAGACTAACAGAGAAAGTGTAAGTCTACACCACACCACCACCGGTACATTTAGGAGCGTGCAGTATGCAGTAATGGTGCTACTAATTTCAACCCAGCCTGAAAACCTAAAAATTGTTTCTAAAATTTAGAATTTGTTACCATCATCGCGCTCATGTAAGGCATGTAGTTCATGGAACTAAGTTTTTGAGTCCGCCACATCCACCATGTTATGTTTCGGTAATTTTTTCTTTTTCTTCCAAATAGTTTCTATGATATGTATTTGATTAGATGATACCTTACCTATATGTACTTGCCGGCTGTGCGGGTCAGGCCTACCAAGGCCAGAAGCAGCATTCTGCGAAACGAAGAACCAGCCGTTAGCCAATCAACAACTCAGTGCAACTAATTCTAGAGTCTACTCTCTTGAAAGGAATTATGCCCCTTTTAGGGACCTACATCATCGACCATGCTCATTGTCAGGATCAATGTAGGTCTATCGATCTATCCGGGCAAATCAGTTAACGGCACAACCCTACTTTCACCGCATTGTCTAATGCCTTTTTGCATTTTCCATGTCTTGATAGAGCGTCAATGACAAGATAAAATGCATGAACCATTCAGCCTAGGCTCAAATTTTCCAAAAATGACAAAAACAATGAAATAGACACCTAGGAGAGGGGGTAGTTAAATTGGTTTGTTTATGACAAATATTTCCTCATGTCTTGATTCATGCTTCTACGACTGCTACTTTGTCCACTGGATTTCTGAAGCTGATTATGGTTTGGCAAGAGGAACCCCTCCTTAACGTGAGAAACTAATTTCTTCTCCAACTCTCAATCCGTGCATTTATGCCGCCCAGATTGCCAGTTTGTTTTCGTGGGTATTTTCTGCTACTGTTCCTTCTTACAGGTAAACAAGTGATTTAGACACCTGTAGGTCAGAGTTGTATGCGGGCCGCGGGTACCCGCGGGGCGGGGCGGGGCGGGCCGAATTTTACTACCCGCGCGGGCCGCGCGGGCCGATGCGGGCCGATTTTGGGCTGCTTTCATGGGGATAATTTTGCTTTCTAGAGATTTCATACATACCAAATTATATACAAACGAAGGTAATATTTCAGATTTTTAAACACTATTTGACTTCGTTATGCCATTTGACACCTTCAGCATGTACTATATTACTCAGTTTGCATAATCAATCAGCGTATTGAGTAATAACCTGTTGAGTAAACATATAAACCAGTGAAAACTACAGGTTTTATTTGTATTGAATATATACAAGTCTAGCTTGTATATAATCCATTAGACCAAAGTATCTTCTGTGAAAAATATCAACGATGTCCTGCAGAAATAAGTCGAAACGTATTTATCATCTACAAAAGTCAATCCTGTGGTTTCTACTGGAACCTTTGTAAGTGTTTAGCACTGAAAGTCGGGGTAGCATATTTGCCGAAATATTATTTTTAAAAGCTTTAACGCCTATTTTCATTGGCGCCGAAACTGAATTTTTAATTTAATTTCGGAAATTCGTGCTTTTGCACATAAATAAAATCTATGATAACTTCTTACTGAAGACTTTAATTCATTTAACTTTCATTCACAACTTCTTGCTGAAGACTAGTTCATTTAAGGTCAATGACAGCCGAATGAATTTCCACAGCATAGGGCGTTATGGAGAAAATTGTCTGCGATTGCTGCGGCGTCGCATTTCAATACCAATTTTTATTTTCCTACAATTAATAGCTGGTTAATTAAGCTCGTCAAGTGCTGAAAGAAGCTTGCTGTCAAGGATAAATGCGTCAAACATTTGCGTAAAAATGAACAAAATCCCTGCCCAAAAAATTTTTCATGGTGTACCCTTTTAATTAACACGTTCACTACTAATACCATTTTTGGTTAATTACTTCATAGACTAATACTATTTTAATACTATATACACACTCACAAACAAAAATATAAATAATACAGGAATAATTCCTCCTCCTGTACACACTAAAAGCCGCATGAACATTTTGCTTTGCACACTAAAAAAATTTTTCTCTGTAAACTACATGCTAAAGCTAGCCTGACCCAAGGGTGGGTCAGTAGTTTGCCAGTAGGAATCGGACTAACCCACCAATGGCTCAGTAGTACTGAACGTGTTAAGGAAAGATAGGCTTTTATTACCACTTTAAGAACAGTAATTTGGTAGACAACAAAGTTCAAATTAAACGGACAGAAAAATTTGCCGGATCCGGAAGTATCTTTCAAAATACAACAGTTTTGGTGCTCAGGTACTACATAGGTAGCAATTTGTATGTGCGGGTACCTGCGGGCCGGTTTACGCGTGTGCGGGCCGCGGGCCGGAGTGTTGCGGGCCGCGGTCATGAGGTGCGGGCTGCGGGCCGGGCGCGGGCCGCAAAAATCGGCCCGCATACAACTCTGCTGTAGGTGTGACTTTGGGGTACAAACTGATACTTAGGGTGGCGTGGCGGTAATGTACCTGGTACAGCCTGGTACATAAATCCCCTATATAAAATCAAGGTGCATCGTTAGTTGCATCATTTTCTGCCAGTGGCTGCTACGAATCGAAGTTCACGATGCTTCTACTGCTAAGCCTGATCTTGTTCGCTGGTGCCGCCTTTGGCTATGAGAACGGAAAGGAATTCGTCTTGGCCGGTCTGTCGCATTCGCAAGATCTTGTGAATGTCAGAATTTGCAATCTGTTCTGCTACGGCTATCCTTTTGTGTACCACCAATATCAGCTCAGTGCGTCAGAAACCAGAATTCCAGACGCTTGCTGCACAGTCTATCGCGTCAGCCGAAAAATGATGCAAGAACTGGCTAGCCGATGGATATTGTAATACTGTGACTTTTTATTTTGTAATGATAATCAATGAAACAGGAGTTTTGAGATCACCAGAAATCATGACCAATGGCACTGACAAACCCTTATTCTTCTGTGTACTCTAAATTTTCTTAGAGAATATTTGAGAAATTGTATTCACAATGTGTTAAAGTTGTTTGATTAAAGCCTTTGTAACGCAGTGGTTTCTTAATACCCGCTACAAATAGAAGATAATCATGTCTAGAGTCTTTTTTCCTGCACTGCCACACCCACGTTGCTTTCGCGAGGAGGGGTAACGCCAGACCAAATTTGCTTGGGGTCCGCGATCTGGCGTTGAATAATTGCATAAGCAATTACCCGAGGCGAAGGCAAGGCTACTGCCGGGGCAGAAATGATCACGATGCTTTGACCGCATCATGACCACCCGTCAGCTCCATTCAAAAGGTTTCCCCTCTGGACGGCCAACTCCTTGAAAATCTCGGATAAAACTGATACAATTACATGGCGATTTTTGATACTATCGTATTGTAAGGGAAGCAGGCATAGGAAAGATTGATAAGCCTGTAATGGGAGTTCAGCTGATGGCCCTGTGGTGTAGCGGTAGCATGTCTGTTTCCGGATCAGAAGGGCCGTTGTTCGATCCCCGGCTGGGCCAATTCTTTATTTTCAATTCTGAATGAAAAGCTGAATTTCCCTCTTCTCTTCTCTCTTCTAGGTCCTGGTTTCGTGGGTACGAGGGTGCCTGACGCCTCCCATCTTGGGCTTGTCCTTGGTATGTTCCTGGTTCACCAGCCTTGGTCGAAGCGCCACGTGTGGCGAGGCTGCCAGGAGCTTTCCGGAAACAGACATACTACCGCTACACCACAGGGCCATCAGCTGAACTCCCATTACAGGCTTATCAATCTTTCCTATGCCTACTTCCCTTACAGTATCAACCTATAGTATTGAATTTGATTATTGCCAGCTGGCAAAAGATTAATTTGATAAATAAAGTTTTGACTAAATTGGATGAGTGGATCCTTTGGATCCGAAATTTCGTGCTTGCGGCCGGCTAGTGCAGAGGATACCTTCTCTCCTCTGGGCGGCCTAAGATAGAGCGTGAAGTCAGTTCTCGTGCGATTTGTTAAGTAAGCTTCGTGAAATAGAATTTAAAGAATATCTTACTTTCTGACTTCCTCCATTGCCTACATTTGTGAAAGAACTAAAGGTTGGCCGTCTTATGTAGGAGACATCGATGGGGTCGAGTCTCATCAGGTGCCCGAGTTTGACGGGTGCTTAGCAGAGATGGAACCGGGTCACCGGGTCAGCTCGGGTCACTTTTTGGACCGGGTCACCGGGTCACCGGGTCAAGAGCTTCTACCCGGTCTTTACCCGGTTTTCTTAATTTGAGTCATAAATCCATTCAAAATCTTTCAAAGGTAACAGTTCCGCCATTGTCCATCCATAGAGGTTGTTTGCATCCAGATATGTAATCCATGATGTTGGTAGATTAGGATCATAGTCAGGTACGTGAGGATTATTTGCTTTAGCATACCTGCGACTTATCATTGACACTCCACCCCGAATTCCACTTTCAAGGAAGGTATACATGTCAGGGTCTTGTAGTAGCTCTAATTGTACACCTGTCATCTTTAGACAAGCATCCCACGAAAAAGATGGTGATGTAAAATAATGAGCTGGGTCCAGGCCATAGTTGTATAAACAAAGGTATCTAAAGTTTTCAAAAACGTCTCCCAAAAGTAGGACATCAGTTTTCAGATACATATCGTGATAGTCTCCCATGGTTCTCATCTTAAATACACTCCATACTGTTTGAGCATGTTGATATTCTTTCTCCGATATTCCTTCCCCAGTCAGAGTGCTAGTGAATGCATTTTTGTCAGGTATTGTAGTCTCATCAAATATTTCCCAACTGTCCATGTAATCATAGGGGTAAGTTCCCTTTTTAAGAACATAGGGTAGTTGCTCAGGTTTAAAATAGGTAGATGTTAGAGTAAATTTGTCTTTTCCTTTATCCCGCAGATTTTCAGTAAGTTGTGCTAGAGACGCCGCCATAAATTGGTAGCTGTCAATAAATTTAATGTGCCACCATTTCTTCTTGTTGTGTTTGAGATCCAGTGAAAAGGTAAGGTAATCATCGAAACCTTTTGGTATGACCGAGATATTGCTACCTCTAATGCTTTTCATAGCTATTCCTAATTTTCGAAGAATTAGATGACCATCATAGCGGCGAAGGTTATGAAAGACAACAACAACATCACGTGATAGCCTGCAACGAAGATTGCATGCAGTATGTGCAGCACCTCTGTAGCTGCCACAAATGTGACAGTGGTCCAAAGCACGTTCTTTATCC
>JASAND010012161.1:0-17424 GCA_030248195.1 Trissonchulus latispiculum
AAAATTTGTTTGTCATCTGTATATTAAAACTGTCATTTTCGCACCTTCGGTTGGAAATCAGTACACCCTACTATTCGTACCATTCCATTCCAATACACTTTTAAATTCAAAGAATACTCGTTTGAAAATTGGCAGGCATCATAAATTGGAAAACTTTATCAACTTCTGGGGGGCGCCACCCCCAAACCCACTCCAATCTTTTTTAAATCTTTCACCGAATTTTGCTGGCTACGCTACATAGCGTACGGGAATGGGATAGCTTGGATCACCTTGGATTGGAAAGTATCCCAAAATTATGCACGTTCATTCACTTTATCGTCATGACAACAAACAATCTATTTTCTGAAAAATAAGACCTTTTGCTCAATTCCGCTTACGAGCTTTCACTCCAAATAGTCTCTGTGTTTTCCTTTTTGCTATGCACAAGTCAACTCAGTAATAAATTCTTGTCAATTTTTATCGTTCAGTAAGCAGCCAAAAATTAACATTTCAGCCAAACCCTTCGCAGTTTACAGCAGTCCTAGATAAATTGCTAGAACAATCTATAAATTAGGGATGGGCGCGGTAGCAAATATTAATTACCGCATACCCACTTTTTGGCGCGGTTAACCGCGGTTTTTACCGCTTATTTTTAGCGGTAACCGCGGTTAAATCAAAACGCGGTTACCGCATTCAAATTACTAATTTTTCCTAAAATCTTGGTATCTTCACATTTTTTCACTTTACTGCTTTTGTAATTAAAATATATTAGCGATTGCAGCAGTTTTGGTGTCGTTGGATTACGGTTTTGCTATTTCTTGCTTGCAGATTTATTTTATTTCAAACAACTGAGTGAAGTTGCACTTACGAACATACATTAACATAGGGTCGGGTCTTGGGGGGGGGGCTTGTCCCCAAAAAATTTTCAGGGGGCTTGTACCTTGAACAAAAATTTTTAGGGGGGCTTGTACCTCAAGAAAAATTTCTCAAAATTTTTCGAAAAATTAACGCTAATTTTATTAAAATTTGCAAAAAATCCTCAATTTTTGGAAAAACTTTCGAAATTTTGCCCGATTTTCCCGAAAAACTAAACATTTTCGCTAAAAAATTCCGGCGAAGCCGGAAATTTTTTGAAATTTTACTGTAAAAACTAATTTTTCCGGCTGTTTTCGGTTACCCCTTGGCCATTTTTTTGTTACCCCTTGTCCCCGACGGCCATAGGGCTTGTACCTTGTCCGGGTTGGGGGGGCTTGGACCCCCCCAGACCCCCCCCCGCGTTAACCTATGCTTACGAAGTTATGAGCTAAAAAATCAGAAACTTTGGTTGAATAGCAGCATGGTAAGGGCAAGAGAATAAGGGTATATCTAGCACCAGGGCGTATATATTTAAATTTATGAATGAACAATATAACATGAAATCCTGAACCAGAAGTAAAATCTGACATGACTGCTCTTTAATGTTTTGAATCTGCATATGTATAGCAAACTCTGATAGCAGAAAATCATTCTCAGATATTCTCCGATATATATATTTTTTGCAAGAATCAGAATTTTTAAAAAATTTACAAGCGCCCGACTTGATCGGTTAATTAGAACTCAGTCGGACAAGTTTTCAAAATTTCTGTTGAATTAAAATGCAAAATAGTACATATATCACGAAAGTTTTCAATTAGTTTATTCAATATTTCACAGCTTACAATTTTCGACTGGGATCCTGTATTAGTGATTACAACTGAGCTGTATTTGACTCAACTCAACTCTGACAAACTTGTATGTTAGTGTAATGCCTGTGCCCTGCACGAACTGCCACAGTGGCAAAGTAGCACAAGTCACCAAGTTTTACAATTTTTCAAAAATTCCAGACAAACATACAATGTTTTGGTGAAATTTTCATTTAGAATATTTTTTAAAAATCCTGTTGAAAATAAGCACAAATTTGCGTTTTTCAAGCAAAAACTATACCTAATAAAAACAGCGGTTTACTAGCGGTTATCATAATTGGCGGTACCCGCCATAACGGCGCGGTTTTTTCCTTCATTACCGCATACCGCAGCTGTGCGGTAACCGCCGCGGGAACCGCGGTAAAACCGCACCGCTGCCCATCCCTACTATAAATGTTGCAACTTTGCATTTCTTTACAATTTCAAAACTTCTGTTTCCAGAGGGCTCTGCTACTGTTGTAGAGCTGGGGCCGGCTCTGCTAAAACCGGTTGAAACCGGAACCGAACCCGAAGAATTTTTAAAACCGGAATCGGAACTGGAGGGTTTTGCAACCGGCCAGTTACAAGCTTGCATTATACTTACCTAATATTTTATAAGACGCTAATTTGTAAAAGCGGTGAAATAGGAGTTTGAACTTGACATTCCCAACGGAGTATCTGACTGTATTGTGATTATCTGACTGTATATTATCTTAACCAGTTTTGACAATTGGAACCGGACCCAGCTCTAGATCGTATGGCACAGCTCAATTTTTGAAAAATCATCAGCATTTTGCTGTGGTTTCGAATACAGACAAATGTACATATATATAAACACGACATCGAAAATAGTACGTGTGCCCACTACTCGGTCTAATTTTAGTTGAATACCTTTCATTGGTTTTCAGATCATCTTCATTAAAAAATGTAATTTAAGCTGCCAGGAGCTCTGTTAGGACTTTTCGCCTGGAAGGGCCTTAAAAAAAGAGTAGAGTTAAAATTTTTAACTCTTTTAACCCTGTAGGCGAGCAGAAATGAACTGTTTAATTCATTTACCCTGCGGGCGAAAAGGATTGAGCTAATTTCAATTCTTTTAACTGGTTTAGCTCGGTGCGCGAAAAGGTGCGAAAAGGTCCTAAGTTGTAAAACCTACATAGCAGTTGCATCTGTGTCACATTGTCACATACGCCAGGACTTCACTGGGCCGCTTAAACCAGGAAGCGACTCTGATGTTACAGAAAGACGTGGGGCCGGTTCCACTAGAACCGGTTGGAACCGGAACCGAACCGGAAGGATTCTTAGAAACGGAGCCTGAACCAGAAGGATTTGCAGAACTCCGAACCGGAATCCCAACCGGTAGGATTTGGTACGCTTAAAAATTGAACTGGAATTTTGATTTTTTCCAAGAAGTTAAAAAAAATTGCAAAAAGTTGGATTTGGAGGTTGCCATTCGCAGTTGCCAGTCATATTTTCTTTTTTTAAAATGAAAAAATCTAGTTTGGGCTGAAACTGAACAAAGTTAAACCTGAAACTGGAAATATGGAAAATGAAACTGATAATAATTGTGAGATCAACTCAAACTAAAAATGAAATGAAGCCACAATTGGTTGGGATTGAAACTGAAGCTGGAACTACATCGAATAAATTTAGAGTTCTAAAGTGGAAACGAAATCTTCAACCGAAGGTGAAACAAACTTCCGGTTTCTCCTTTTTAGGTGATTGAGACAAGAGTCAACTCTCGCTTGAGCAATAAGAGAAATTTCAAATGTTTATTTGAATCAACATTAGTAACATTATCACTTCCTGCTTGACAAAAAATTAAATGATAACGTGCTTGGCAATTAGAAACATGTACTGCTTTATAGTAAAGAAAAAATTTGCAACATCGGTTATTTTTTGAAATTTCGAAATTTTTTTCATGCTTGCGATTTTCCAAATTTCGTTGAGTCATTTTGTATGCGTTTTAAAAAAATGCAGTTCTGTAAATGTCTAAATTAATTTTTTAACGAATTTTTAAAATTTTCAATGATAAAATTCCAATTGGCAACTGAAAGAAGGCTGTGTACTTTCGCTCAGATGTGAACGATAAGCGCCGAATGAAAACTTTAACAAGCTTACATATTGGAAGATTAGCCTAAATAAAGAAAAGGTTTAGAGCCCGCTTGGATGCAGTCGAAAATTAGCTACCTTTGACTTTTGAGTAAATATTCTCAAAATTTGGTAAATAGAACGTGGTATTGTCATGACGCAACATGGAAGCAACATTTTTTATAGAAAAATTTAATCTTACAGTAGTAGAAAGCTTTGAAAGTTGAGTATTTTTCTCTTAGTTTTAAGCTTGTGCTTCTTCGGCATCTGAGACGAAAGTTGAAGTTCAAGCCTAAGGAACAGTCTGAAGAAATAATAGGTTGTTCACCATTTTTGTGTAATGAAGCACCTGCATAATTCCTGGTTAAATATAACTTTCCTCTTTCCAATTTGGCTTTCAACTTTTTAATATTTTAACTGCATTCAAATTTTTTTGGAAACTATTCACTTCTTTAGAGGCACTGTAGTCTTGTAAATGAAATGAAATTTATCTCCAGTATATATATACATATCTCATTTCTCAGCACGTTTTGCTGCTTTCAGGATTCTGTTCGTTCGAGAGGCGCTGTCTGTCTTTGTCTTGAGATACCCAGTATAACCGCTCCGTTTATTATGGGAAAACATTTGCTCGACCAAACCAAAGACAAGTTTAATATAAACCATATATACTAGAGGTGGGGCCGGTTCCAATTTTCAAAACCGGTTCCGGTTCCAGGGTACCGGTTCCGGTTCTAGCTTCCGGTTCCCGGTTCCAAGTACAAAGTTTGTAGTTACAAGTTTAACATTATTTAACATTTGATGCAGTCCCCCCTGCAAGGCTTATGCAATCAAAATGACAAAGCATCACTGCAAAACAATTGGAATAAAGCGATACTACACAATTGGATTAAACATTTTTCTTTACTTCGAATTTTGAAGTTTTTTGCTTACATATTTTGAATTTACTTCATTACAAATGCTGTTACTATATGCACAGTATACATTAAAACTTGTCTTTGGTTTGGTCGAGCAAATGTTTTCCCATAATAAACGGAGCGGTTATACTGGGTATCTCAAGACAAGACAGACAGCGCCTTCTGAACGAACAGAATCCTGAAAGCAGCAAAACGTGCTGAGAAATGAGATATGTATATATATACTGGAGATAAATTTCTCATTTCATTTACAAGACTACAGTGCCTCTAAAGAAGTGAATAGTTTCCAAAAAAATTTGAATGCAGTTAAAATATTAAAAAGTTGAAAGCCAAATTGGAAAGAGGAAAGTTAGTTATATTTAACCAGGAATTATGCAGGTGCTTCATTACACAAAAATGGTGAACAACCTATTATTTCTTCAGACTGTTCCTTAGGCTTGAACTTCAACTTTCGTCTCAGATGCCGAAGAAGTACAAGCTTAAAACTAAGAGAAAAATACTCAACTTTCAAAGCTTTCTACTACTGTAAGATTAAATTTTTCTATAAAAAATGTTGCTTCCATGTTGCGTCATGACAATACCACGTTCTATTTACCAAATTTTTGAGAATATTTACTCAAAAGTCAAAGGTAGCTAATTTTCGACTGCATCCAAGCGGGCTCTAAACCTTTTCTTTATTTAGGCTAATCTTCCAATATGTAAGCTTGTTAAAGTTTTCATTCGGCGCTTATCGTTCACATCTGAGCGAAAGTACACAGCCTTCCTTCAGTTGCCAATTGGAATTTTAGCATTGAAAATTTTAAAAATTCGTTAAAATTAATTTAGACATTTACAGAACTGCATTTTGTAACGCATACAAAATAACTAAACGAAATTTGGAAAATCACAAGCATGAAAAAAATTTCGAAATTCCAAAATAAACGATGTTGAAATTTTTCTTTACTATAAAGCAGTACATGTTTCTAATTTTCAAGCACGTTATCATTTAATTTTTGTCAAGCAGAAGTGATAATGTTACTAATGTTGATTCAAATAAACATTTGAAATTTCTCTTAATACCCAGCGAAAGTTGAAACTTGTCTCGATCACCTAAAAAGGAGAAACCGGAAGTTTGTTTCACCTTCGGTTGAAGATTTCGTTTCCACTTTAGACTCTAAATTTATTCGATGTAGTTCCAGCTTCAGTTTCAATCCCAATAATTGTAGCTTCATTTCATTTTTAGTTTGAGTTGATCTCTTAATTATTATCAGTTTCATTTTCCATATTTCAGTTTCAGGTTTAACTTTGTTCAGTTTCAGCTCAAACTAGATTTTTTCATTTTAAAAAAAAGAAAATATGACTGGCAACTGCGAATGGCAACTATAAAATCCAGCTTTTGCAATTTTTTAACTCTTGGAAAAAATTAATTCAAGTTCAATTTTTAAGCGTACCAAATCCTACCGGTTCAGATTCCGGTTCCGGTTCTGAAAATCCTTCTGGTTCAGGCTCCGTTTCTAAGAATCCTTCCGGTTCGGTTCCGGTTCCAACCGGTTCTAGTGGAACCGGCCCCACGTCTTTCTGTAACATCAGAGTCGCTTCCTGGTTTAGCGGCCCAGTGAAGTCCTGGCGTATGTGACAATGTGACACAGATGCAACTGCTATGTAGGTTTTACAACTTAGGACCTTTTCGCACCTTTTCGCGCACCGAGCTAAACCAGTTAAAAGAATTGAAATTAGCTCAATCCTTTTCGCCCGCAGGGTTAAATGAATTAAACAGTTCATTTCTGCTCGCCTACAGGGTTAAAAGAGTTAAAAATTTTAACTCTACTCTTTTAAGGCCCTTTAAGGCGAAAAGTCCCTAACAGAGCTCCTGGCAGCTTAAATTACATTTTTTAATGAAGATGATCTGAAAACCAATGAAAGGTATTCAACTAAAATTAGACCGAGTAGTGGGCACACGTACTATTTTCGATGTCGTGTTTATATATATGTACATTTGTCTGTATTCGAAACCACAGCAAAATGCTGATGATTTTTCAAAAATTGAGCTGTGCCATACGATCTAGAGCTGGGTCCGGTTCCAATTGTCAAAACTGGTTAAGATAATATACAGTCAGATAATCACAATACAGTCAGATACCCCGTTGGGAATGTCAAGTTCAGACTCGTATTTCACCGCTTTTGCAAATTAGTCGTCTTATCAAAAGTTATCATGCAAGCCTGTAACTGGCCGGTTGCAAAACCCACCGGTTCCGGTTCTGGTTCTAAAAATCCTTCGGGTTCGGTTCCGGTTCCGGTTTCAAAGCCGGCCCCAGGTCTACAACAATCAGCAGAGCCCTCTGGAAACAGAAGTTTTGAAATTGTAAAGAAATTCAAAGTTGCAACATTTATAGTAGGGATGGGCAGCGGTGCGGTTTTACCGCGGTTCCCGCGGCGGTTACCGCACAGCTGCGGTATGCGGTAATGAAGGAAAAACCGCGCCGTTATGGCGGTTACCGCCAATTATGATAACCGCTAGTAAACCGCTGTTTTTATTAGGTATAGTTTTTGCTTGAAAAACGCAAATTTGTGCTTATTTTCAACAGGATTTTTAAAAAATATTCTAAATGAAAATTTCACCAAAACATTGTATGTTTGTCTGGAATTTTTGAAAAATTGTAAAACTTGGTGACTTGTGCTACTTTGCCACTGTGGCAGTTCGTGCAGGGCACAGGCATTACACTAACATACAAGTTTGTCAGAGTTGAGTTGAGTCAAATACAGCTCAGTTGTAATCACTAATACAGGATCCCAGTCGAAAATTGTAAGCTGTGAAATATTGAATAAACTAATTTGAAAACTTTCGTGATATATGTACTATTTTGCATTTTAATTCAACAGAAATTTTGAAAACTTGTCCGACTGAGTTCTAATTAACCGATCAAGTCGGGCGCTTGTAAATTTTAAAAATTCTGATTCTTGCAAAAAATATATATATCGGAGAATATCTGAGAATGATTTTCTGCTATCAGAGTTTGCTATACATATGCAGATTCAAAACATTAAAGAGCGGTCATGTCAGATTTTACTTCTGGTTCAGGATTTCATGTTATATTGTTCATTCATAAATTTAAATATATACGCCCTGGTGCTAGATATACCCTTATTCTCTTGCCCTTACCATGCTGCTATTCAACCAAAGTTTCTCCGATTTTTTTAGCTCATAACTTCGTAAGCATAGGTTAACGCGGGGGGGTCTAGGGGGTCCAAGCCCCCCCAGCCCAGGAACAAGGTACAAGCCCTATGGCCGTCGGGGACAAGGGGTAACAAAAAAATGGCCAAGGGGTAACCGAAAACAGCGGAAAAATTAGTTTTTACAGTAAAATTTCAAAAAATTTCCGGCTTCGCCGAAATTTTTTAGCGAAAATGTTTAGTTTTCGGGAAAATCGGGCAAAATTTCGAAAGTTTTTCCAAAATTGAGGATTTTTTGCAAATTTTAATAAAATTAGCGTTAATTTTTCGAAAAATCTTGAGAAATTTTTCTTGAGGTACAAGCCCCCCTAAAAATTTTTGTTCAAGGTACAAGCCCCCTGAAAATTTTTTGGGGACAAGCCCCCCCCCAAGACCCGACCCTATGTTAATGTATGTTCGTAAGTGCAACTTCACTCAGTTGTTTGAAATAAAATAAATCTGCAAGCAAGAAATAGCAAAACCGTAATCCAACGACACCAAAACTGCTGCAATCGCTAATATATTTTAATTACAAAAGCAGTAAAGTGAAAAAATGTGAAGATACCAAGATTTTAGGAAAAATTAGTAATTTGAATGCGGTAACCGCGTTTTGATTTAACCGCGGTTACCGCTAAAAATAAGCGGTAAAAACCGCGGTTAACCGCGCCAAAAAGTGCGGTATGCGGTAATTAATATTTGCTACCGCGCCCATCCCTAATTTATAGATTTGTTCTAGCAATTTATCTAGGACTGCTGTAAACTGCGAAGGGTTTGGCTGAAACGTTAATTTCTGGATGCTGAAGGATACAAAGTGACCAGAATTTATTTCGGAGTTGATTTGAGCATAGCAAAACGGAAAAGCACAGAAAGAGTATTTGGAGTGAAAGCACGTAACCGGAATTGAACAAAAGGTCTTATTTTTCGGAAAATGGATTGTTTGTTGTCATGACGATAAAGTGAATGAACGTGCATAATTTTGGGATACTTTCCAATCCAAGGTGATCCAAGCTATCCCATTCCCGTACACTATGCAGCGTAGCCAGAAAAAAATCGGTGGAAGATTGAAAAAAGATTGGAGTGGGTTTGGGGGGATGGCGCCCTCCCAGAAGTTGATAAATTTTTCTAATTTATGATGTCTGCCAATTTTCTAACGAGCATTCTTTGAATTTAAAAGTGTATTAGAATGGTACGAATTGTAGGATGTATATACTGATTTCCAACCGAAGGTGCTAAAATGACAGTTTTAATATACAGGTGACAAACAAATTTTTCGGTGTTCCACAATTTCGGGTGAAGTTTCCGCTCTTCCGACCGGCGACGCGCATCCACATAGCTCAACTAGGCGTTTTATATCATATGTTTATTTTTGGTTTTTTATGTTCACCAGTTGTTTTTAATATCCATTTTATCCAAGCAGTTGCTTCAACATAAATCTTAGCTGACGGCTTGCTGTTATTCAATTTTGTCATGGTCAAAATCGATCAAATCGCAAGTGTTCAGTTTTCGTTTTTCGTCCACAAACGTAGTCTTCAAGCTCAACACTTACTTGTAGCGCTGAGTATCTAGCAGTGATGTCCGTTTCCAAGGACAAAAGACTAAATTTAGTGGAATCTGTACCTGCAGTAAATTTTCGAAGAATAGAATTTGAATTAGCGTTTAATTTTCGAAGACTAAGCTATGTAGTTTGGAGCTTACCTAATTTGAGTTTGTGCAACGGATTAACTAACAATTAACAGGTTATTCTGGGTTACCCTTGACATTAGCTAACACCAAAGTAATTCAGTTGAGGCAGTTGGAGGAATACCTGAAGGAGAAATACGGACTTCAGATTCGTGTTTTTTGACTCCGAAAATACCTGCATGCAACTTTTCAGCAAAATCGGAGACAAACCCTTGGTCCCTCTTAGAAATCAGAAACTATGATGTTTCTCGAAATAAAAAAATTGGGTCTTGTCTCGATTACCCCCCCAGTACTCAAAATCCTTAAAACTTGACCAAATGAGCTAAAATTTGGTGTGGGTATGTTTTCGACCACGCTGAGTTCAAATATCGCAAAATTTTTCGATTTCGCGAAATTCGAAATTTTTCGATTTCTAAGGGGGGACCAAGGGAAACAGAAAAATTTGTTGTCTTGGATTTTGCTGAAAAGATGTATATAGGGGTTTTCGGGGTCGTACAACACGAATCTGAAGTCCGTTTTTCGATTCAGCTTTTCGTTCGCTCAGTATAAGCTTACATCTTAAGCTTAAATCTTTAGCTTATACTGAGCGAACGAAAAGCTGAATCGAAAAACGGACTTAAGATTCGTGTTCTACGACCCCGAAAACCCCTATATACATCTTTTCAGCAAAATCCAAGACAAAAAATTTTTCGGTTTCCCTTGGTCCCCCCTTAGAAATCGAAAAATTGAAAATTGAAAAAATGAACTCCGCGTGGCCCAAAACATACCCCCACCAAATTTTCGCTCATTTGGTCAAGTTTTAAGGATTTTGAGTACTGGGGGGGGGGGGGTAATCGAGACAAGACCCAAAAAATTTACAATATTTGAAGTCATCGTAACCGAAAACATGCCCATATCATCAAGTTTTAAGGACTTTGAGCTGTGAGGGGGGGGGGGGGTAATGGAGACAAAACCCGCCTCACTTAGAATTTGGATTATATTTTTACGTTTGTCATTTTCGTTTCATGAGCAAATACTAAAACGTCATGAACTTGCACATGTTTTTTAATATGCTAGACAAACCCACACCTAACCTAACACACCAAACTTAACCGATTTAGACTAGGGTTGAAGATGCATTGTTGACCCTCATTTCTGATTGATTGATTTCTTCCAATTTCATTTCCATTTTCTTTGGGAGTCTTTATTTTAGAATTTTAGAAATTTTGAAATTCTGGCAGACGAGTGCCTTTCTAATTCTGAAAGAATTTTAATTCTAAAATCAGAACACGTCTCATGTGTGTATGTATGCAAAACTTGTCTGTATGCAGACTGATATGTCAAAAATATTTTTAAGGATTTTAAATCGGTTTGGGTATTTAGGAGATAGAGACCTTCACTCAAGAAATTTTTACGGATCGGGCTGGGCCTGAAAGTTCGGGCCCAGAACGGTATTTATTCGGGGGGGGGATTAAATACTTAAAGAATAAGGAATCAAAAGAATATTTTGTTTGTTTCATGTTTTATGTTTCATGGTGTTTCATGTTTTTGAAGATACAGCTAGGCGTAAGGTGGAGTTTTTTTATTTTTAATTTGAAATTTTGATGAAAATTTTAATTTGAAGGCAAGTCTTTTACACCGAACTAATATTCATATTTTATATGCTTCTGCCTCGGCAAACTGAGAATTAAGGTATGACAGAGCTAGGAATGTATTTTGAATTTGAGTTAATTTTCCGCCGCCGTTTGCTTGCAGTCTGTTTTGATAAATCATCCCAATTACGCAATCGAGCCTGAAGTAAGCCTTTGTGCTAAGTCTTGGGTCCTGGCTCGCCGTTTCCTGGACTGATAAGAGCAGCTGCCCCTGCCTGGCTGTTCTATCTTTTTAGACTGGACCTAAACACATCTTTGTGAAGCAACAAACCTCCTTTTGCCTTTGACTTGAGACTTGAATTCAAAATGTTGGCAGCAAAACAAAGGTCTTACGGTAGTCCATCTCTTTACTTAGATTACGTAACACCTAAGAGAGCTCCATTTTGAGTGTCTGTTCTCACGCAGATTTTACGTATGTACAGTATAGATGTAGGAATGTGAAAAAGGAGAATTTTCATAACAAGGCTATGAAAACGATTTAAAACCAGGATTAATTGTTTAATAAAGTTTAGCTGGTTATGCAATTGATAGTTAATAAGCAATTGAAACGTTAAATTTGTTGTGAACGGTAACTCGTGCTAAGGAATTATACGCTTATTAAAATTGAACTAATTCTAAAGAAAAAGTTGCATTGCGAATATGGCAATTATAATGGGACGCTTCTAGTATATAATTAGAAAGTGTCGCCTATGATTCCTATTGAGTGTCAAAATTTTAAAAATATATTTGCTAAATAATTTTAATATAAAGGTATTTGTAAAGCTGGCAAAAAGTGTTTCTAAAGTGGCTTACAATACAAAAGTGAGTAAAAGCTTGCAGCCCTGAACTTAAAAATTCAATTGGTTAATAATTTAACGGACGGAATGACACTTTCCAGACCGAAGCTGCACGTACGTAACTTCCCAGACAGAATTCGCAGGTACAAAAATACATCAACCTTAAATTTTTTAAAATTTTGAAACCTTTGCGTTCATGTTTCTTCTTGCATGAGAGGATTTATGTGTAAAAAAAGTTGCGGGAAGCGTCATTAAGTTTTAAATTAGGAGCATTGTATACATCCTTCCGTTTAAGTTTGAAAAACCGGCGACTTTCTGTGTTACTGTCTTCCCTAAGCAGATGTTTTCTTGAGGGAAATAAAAATACAAAATATCCCCCGTCATACGTGTTGGAGTTGAATTTTGTGTCGCGTTTCAACCTCTGCGCTTTCCTGTCCCAAATTTTAATTCTACTAAAGATATATATATTTTACTATACGTTACATTGTATATAAGTTTTATTTTGTACTTGTTTACCATTCAGCAATGCAAAATTCGAAAGTATATAAACCTTAAGTAACAAACAGTACATTTTGTTCATGTTACACTTTCAGTTATAACGTAAAAAGTAATATTTATACGCAGATTTTTACAATTCAAATTTACAATGCAGAATTACGATTAAGCATTAATTTAGGTATAAAGAATTTTCTAAATTTTATTAGTCTTGCTTGTACGGCGTATCAAATCTCACCAGTATATATCTGTTTTGTTTCTAGATTTGTCCAGAATTTGAATCAGAAATTATGCAAGTCAGGTGAAGACCTGTCATAATATGACTTGGGGTTAAGTCATTAGTGGTCAAGAAATTGTTTTGAGGAAAGGGTTGTTTTGATGTTTAAATTCCGTTTCTCCGTTAGTCGAAACGATAAGTAGGGGTCATGCAAACTATGACGTCCTAAACTGACCCCAAGAATTATGGAGAAGAGAAGTTTGATGAGACAAAGAAAGAAGGACTGCATTTTAGTCACAGCTGGCTGGCCCTCTACTTAAGTCTAAGTCTTTTCTCTTTCGCCCCCTATCTAATGGCGTCTGTAAAACATCCTGGGTCAAAGGTTAGGGGTCAGACTTGTTTGTCTCGAATTGTGATTGGCTGAAATTGTGACAAACAACTTTGGGCGGGAAAAGTCAAATCACATTTAGTGTGGAGCTTTCTCCAGTCTTGTCAGTCTAGTAGTTTGCTCTAGTAGAGGTCGGTTGGGTCTTCCAGTCCTGGACTTTCACCTAAGATGGACTTTTAAGTTGGTCTTTTGTTGGCTGATGGGCCCAGGAGTGGTTCTGTGGACGTTGGATTTGAATTTCGTCACAGCCACTCCTGGCCAATTGGCCCCCCATTTTCGGGTTTTCCGGATTTGAACGGATTTTTCGGGGGGCAACTTTTTCCGGTAGTGAGTGTGTCAGCCTGGTTTGATGTGACTTTGAAATCATCACCGGGTGCACATTCATTACCGGATGGTTGCAATTCAATTCACGGATTTTCTGGGAATTTCCTGGGATTTTTTGCAATCTGTTGTGTCCAGAGCTAGTTTGACTGGTGACAGATCGTTATTTTCTATCACAGTCAACCTGGCCTGGTCACGGCAGAATTTCTACTTATTTTTTGGATATACGGATTTTGAATTTACGGATTTTCTTCGGGTCCGTTCATGAGTGTGTATACTCTGGTTTTGTTGCTCATGAAATTCATGACTAGAGGCACACTCATAACGGCCCAAGATGTGATCGAAATTGAAATTGTTTTCCTATTTTCCAATTCTATTTGAATTCTATTTCGGAAACGGCGAGGGCTTGAAGCAGTGACACGGCGTTTTATCATGTATTCTGCTTTGGCACTCTTTAGGCCTCCGTTGTTTCTGTCATTATTGATCTCATTTGATCGGTTTGGATCGATCTGATTATCGATTTTGGTGATCAGTCGCTTGGTTGAACTGGTGATATATTGTGTCAGTTTTTTATATCACAGTCAACCTGGCTTTTGATTTCCAAATACTCAGGAATTAGTGGGCATTTATCGATGTATTGATGGATTTATTTAATTGATTTATTGGAATATGGATTTTGCATTTCTGCGGTCTTGATGGGTGTTATTCTTAGTCCTGCAGTTTTTCATGACATGACTAGAATAACACTCATCAGGAAGACAGGACTTTTCGTGGATTTTATATTCATTATTGCTGCCGTAATTTAATTATTGGACTTGCAGGTGCACGGAGAGACCCGGTACTGGGGTTCGTGCAATGTGTCGGAATTTCTGAGCATCATATTGCACGGCTCTAGGCCTGTCTGCTGGAGCCATACCCGTTTTTGCTATTTTGTTGCAATTGTGCAATTTTGCAATTTCTCGGGTGCAGGTACTCAAAGCGGTTCCAAAGCTGGATTTTGGAGACCTTTGGCACCCTTTGGGCCTGCTTCCGAGAAATTCGGTCATTGGACGGATTTTATAGAATTTCACAATTTACGATTTCGGGATTTTTTCTGGCGATAGCTCGACCATGGGTGTGTGCTTGGGTGAGATGGATTTGGCAATTTTCTCACCGGGTGCACATTCATGATTGCTAAGCCCTGATCATTTATGGAAAATTTAATAGTTCTGATAATTATGATTTTCGGTTTCCGATGCGGCGGCGATTACAGCAAGTTGGTTGCTGAAATGCTGCACCATAGAGAGTCATATCACAGCCAACTTGTTGTCTTTGCGGCTCCTGCGGCAGAATGAATACGGTACGGTATGGTTTTTGGTAAGTTACGTGTCTTGCCAGACACGGCATGTTACGGTATGGATTTTCTTATTTGAGGTCGGCCATAGAAACAAATTAGTACAAATCAAACTACATTGTTTAAATGTGGTTTAGCCCGGCTTACACTGCCCTGCCAGACGTTCACCAGACCAGGCTTACACCAAACTGGTCTGGCGGAAAAACTTCACCAAACTTGCCGTTAACACTTCCAAACCTAGCCCTTTTCATTTTCGATTTCAATAAGATTAAGCCAACAACTATATATGTATTAATTGAATACTTGAATTGGTCAGTTTCACCCGGTGAAAATTACATGCAGACAAAACTTAGTTTGGTAGTCTGGAAGTTTGGAAGACTGGAAGTCTAGGTCTGGTTCACACCACCGGATTTTCGCCAAACTCCCAAACTCAAGTTTGGTGTGAGTCTGGTCTGGTGAAAGCTTGGTAGTGGAATCTTGGTAAGCTTGGACACAACAAACTTATTGTTATTAAATGTTATGCAGTTATTAATTGTGTAAATTGTGTAAAGTCAATTTGTAAATGTGTTTATGTGTAAATTTATGTAAAGTATATAAGTGTAAATTTTAATTTTTTTTGCGCTCCGAAAACACTGCTAAACTCGAAAACTGGTTGTTTAGGCAATGCTGACTTGGCTATATTTAATTTCAATTTGCCACTAAAAATTAGTGGCAAATTAATTAATTAATTAATAATTAAATTAATTAGGGCCGGTGAACGATCCCTAGCATTTACTGAACAATATTTTAAATACAGATATAAATGTAAAAAGTCATTCATTAAAGTTTTATTAATTTAATTATCATTCATAAAAATTTTAATTAAAACTAAGAGGACCCCTAAAAGGGGTATCGTTCTGCAAGAGAGCATAACGAATGCATAAATTCAAAGATTAGTGAACGTACAGGTGATTTTCACGGACTAGTCGGGTATCTCAGGTGACAAGCACTAGTCGCTAACATTTTGGATGCGTCAAGGATTGGTATTCCTTCGTGTAAATGTTATGTTGTTAAACCTAAAAACTTCCAAATTTGCTAGTGCCCTTCTGCTGCTCTTCTACTTTCTTGCCCAAAAATAAAATCGTTTTTGGTATCGGATCTTTGGAAAGTATTTATCAATATTAGCTGTTTGCCTGAATATGTTTGCCATGAATAGTAGATTAATACTTGGGGGGGGGCAATAAAAACATCAACAGAATGGATATCTGCATTGGAGATTGGTGGGGGGGGGTAACAGAAAATTTAAAGGAAATGTTACCAC
The DNA here is from genome assembly GCA_030248195.1 of Trissonchulus latispiculum. NCBI lineage: Eukaryota > Metazoa > Nematoda > Enoplea > Enoplida > Ironidae > Trissonchulus > Trissonchulus latispiculum. Next base: position 16,012 of record JASAND010012161.1, read on the forward strand.
CCAACAAAACATCGAACTTAAATAATAAATTAACAGAATGGGCAAACAGTAGATCCACTAGGTTGAAAACGTAGCATTTCCAAAATGTGCTTAGCAGGCACCCTTTGGTTAAAAACCAACAACAGCATACGAAGCCAGTGCTGAAGATAGGCTGAATACGATTAGAGAAAGGCTTCCTATATGCACAACATAGCTATTTTCCGTGTAAGTAGTTCTGCCTCCAGGCAGAACAATTACTCAGTACACTCAGTACTCGGACTCTGTACACTGTACACTTGGTTACATTTGCACGTTCTCCACGTTTGCCCACACGGATCATATGATTGTACTATGCACTCCTTCTCGCTAAATAATTCTCTGTGCTACTTTCAATTCAAACTTTTTTCTATTCCAGCCAATCTGGATTTTGCTACTGGTGGTGTCTAAAACCAGGAACAGGAACAGGAATAGGAACAAAGGTCTAAAACCAGGAACAGGAACAGGAACAGGAACGGGGTCTATTTTCAGGAACAGAATCAGGAACAGGGGTCTAATTTCAGGAACAGGAACGGGGGTCTAATTTCAGGAACAGGGGTCTAATTTCAGGAACAGAATCAGGAACAAGGGTCTAATTTCAGGAACAGGAACCCGGGTCTAATTTCAGGAATGCGGGTCTAATTTCAGGAATGGGGGTCTAATTTCAGGATCACGAACGCAGGTCTAATTTCAGGAACAGAAACAGTGGTCTAATTTCAGGAACAGAACCAGGAACAGGGGTCTAATTTCAGGAACAGGAACGCGGGTCTAATTTCAGGAATAGGAACGCGCCAAGTGCAGGAGTGTTTATATATTGACCATTCCAAACTTGGATATGATAGAAAATTACAATTTTATATATACAAGCTTTATATCATACACTTTATTAGTACCAATAAAATTAGAAATGATCATAACTCGTTGAACTATGTCGAAATTTCAAGCTTGACATTATATAATTATTTATTGGAAGCAGCCCTTCACGCTATTTACGGAATGATAGATTTGCAGGCTGTAGTAAGCCGTCAACATTGTTTTCGCCCAAACCGTTTGTTAATCAATGGCAAAGCATTAACGACTTTACGTTATAATAAAATATTTATGAATTGACTATGCTAGAAAGATATTACCTACTGACATATTTTTGGCTGAAGATTCAAGATAGAATAGACTAATTATAATGTAAGACATACAAAAGAGCCAAAACTTAGAGAGAAATTGAAAATTTGTAATAGAAAATAAATTGTAGTTTTTCATGTAAAATTAGAACAAAGTAAATTAGAACAGGTAAAACAAAACTAACTATTGACCCGCTCTGACCCGCGGGTACCCACTGACCTGAAAGTCGACCCGCGGGTACCCTGTTCCTGATTCTGTTCCTGAAATTAGACGCCCGTT
>JASAND010012165.1:0-13713 GCA_030248195.1 Trissonchulus latispiculum
ATTATGTGCAATTAGTTGAAACATACAATATTACGCAAAGTAACCTGGAACAAAAAGACGTCGTATCGGACATAGATACAAAATGTAAAAGTTATGTCTATAAACAGATTAAACGTGTACCTGAGGAGACCCCAGACGTCATCTCTTGTGATTGGGAGGCATCTGTCGTTAGTTTGCCGTCGTCAGAAGCAGAGGGCTGTGTCAGAGGACCACTTTCCGCTATCTTTGCCATGATTGCTTCTGAAATAAAACAAATGTATTAAACAAACATTCAATCGCTTATTGTAAAAAAATCGAAAGTTTCAAGAAAACTTACATACACTTCTTACATAACTGCAAAGGTTAACACACTGTTTCAAAAATATAATAAATTATGACAATAAAAGGCTCAATATATACTGTCTGCTGAAATGTAGACATTAACTTTTATCTACCGTTTTCCTGTAGCAAATAAGGTCTGCCATAATCACGATGACGAGCAGACCAGATTTCCTGAGTTAAACTTTCAGTGATCATCATTTGACGGACGATTTCATTTTTTCTGGCAGCAAAGGCGTTACACAGCTGCAGTTCCCAGTCATATTCGTCTACCTGGGAGAGAAGCTGCTGGAATTGAGGCACCGTAGAATAGTAGCGAACGTCCCCTGTAACCGTGTCCTCTCTACAATAAATGAAAAAAATAGAAAACATCTCAGGCTTCTTAAGGTGGTGATTCCCTTTGGTCACATAAATTTTGCACCATTATTACTCATTCCTTACTTAGATTCAAGAAGCCATTTTTATATCAAAATGTAGCTTGACATTTTCTCTTTTTAATGCATGCCATGAAACTAATGTTGCTTTTCAAAAATATTTTTAACACATTTTAGAAGAAGTATGATTTTCCAGAATTTTTGCAGACTCAAGTAAATTTTTTCGCGAGACATCGGTTATATCATTCGAAACCTCCATCAAATAGCTGGGGACGATTTTTTATTTATTGTGAAATCGCTCTTCGTTGTAGAGAAATAAGCTGAAATGTGTGCGTAACCTGTATTTTGCCTACTTTTTTCAAATTTGTCAAACGCTTACTTTAGCTAGAAAGCAGCAATCGGGGCAACTAAAAATCGTCCCTGGGTATATTTGTGCAGAACGTATTAAGGTAGGTAGCAGCCCTCCAGCTTGCATGGTGAATGCTCCACAATCTTTGGAAAAAATTGGTCGTGTTTTTGCAAAAACTACATTTTTTATGATAGCAGCCTACAGGATAGCAGTTGGAAGACGATCACGCGTCGGATGATTTGTCCCTGTGAGACCTTCATATCGACGCCCTTAGATTGATTTTACGGCTTGCGTAGTTCAAGAAATGTTGAATTATTTGATTTCTGCAAAAATGCCAAGTTTTCGACGCCAAAACAAGAAAATCGGCTATATCTCACGGTAGTGAAAAGATAGAAAGTTGCTTTAAAAAGCAAAAATATGAAGCTCAATGAGATCTTTCGAATGAATATATTCATAACTGTGTAGCTGCTGCCATACTTTCAGAAATTGGAATAAAGAGCCCTGACCGGAAATCTCGAATTTTTGAATCGGGCTTGCGCGGAGGGTGTTAGAACGCTAAGAGAACTTATTTCGGAAAGTTTCGTCAAATTTCATCTTCATTTATGCCGCCAACCAACAATATGTGACCAAAAGAAATCACCACCTTAAGGTGGTGGTATCCTTTTGTGCAGTGCTTTTGTGGTGATTTTTTTTGAAACGCTATAACTTTCGCAATTTTGGGAGTTAGAAAAAGCTTTATACATCGTTTTAAAGCTTATTATCTGTAGATTCACATTAGCTTACGAAACTGGCAAAATTAGCAAAAAATAGCAGAAATGTTCAGACGTGCTGACATCTAACAGGATGAATATAGACCAAACATTTTTGAACATCGATTTCTCAAAACTGAAGAATGGGCCAAAATTTTTTCTTGAGCTATCATACAGAGGACATATGGGCCGAGGGACGTTTTTTGGATTAGGCTCAATAAGCCTCAATACTCCAGAAAATCCGGGAAATGTGCGGGGACACGAAATTTCGCAAATTTTTTGTATTCCTTTTCTCGCAACTGGAGTTGTTTTAGCTCAAACCAAGAAAAACGTCCCTCCGCAGAAGTACGAATTTCGATTTTGCCAAAAATCTCCGGAATCCGTTGAGTAGTTTTTGAGAAATCGATGTTCGAAATAAAGTAATTGCAGTTTCGCCAAAATGGTTTTTCGGCTAAATCTCTAGCTTAAGGTGGTGATTCCTTTTGGGCACATATTGTTGATTGACGGTACAAATCAAGATGAAATTTGATGAAACTTTCCAAAATAAGTTCTTTTAGCATTCTAACACCCTCCGCGCAATCCCTCTTCAAAAATTCCACGTCTCCGTTCAGGGCCGTTTTTGCCGATTTTGACAGTTAGTCAGTTGCTGCACAGCCATGATTATACTCATTCGAAAGATCTTGCTGAGCTTTACATTTTAGCTTTTTAAAGCACGTTTCTAACTTTTCGCTATCGTAAGGTATAGTCGATTTTCTTATTTTGGCGTTGAAAACTTGTCATTTTGGCTGAAATCAAATAATCCGCCATTTCTTGAGCTACGCAAGCAGTAACATTAAACTACTGGTCAATTTGAAGGTCTCGTCGAGGCCGATCATACGTGACATTATAATCTTGTAACTGCTATCCCGTAGGCTGCTATCATAGAAAATGTAGTTTTTGCAAAAGCACGACCAAATTTTTTCCAGCGATTGTGGAGCATTTACTATGCAAGCAGAGGGCTGTCACTTACTGGACGTGTTTTACACAAAAATACCCAGGGGCCCTTTTTCAGTTGCCCCGATTGCTGCTTTCTAGCTAAAGTGGTCGCTTGCGAAAGTTGGGAAAAGTAGGCAAAATCCAGGTTGCGCATACATTTTAGCTAATTTCTTTATAACAAAGAGCGGTTTCATAATAATTAAAAAAGGGTCCCCTGCTATTTGATAGTGGAATCGAATGATGTGGCCGATGCCTCACGAAAAAATTTACTTTAGTCAGCAAAAAATCTGGAAAATTAAATTACTTCGAAAATGCAGTAAAATAATTTCCGAGAACTAAAGTTAGTTTCGTTGTATGCATTAGAAAGAGCAAATGTTAAGCTGCAATTTGATATAAAAATGGCTTTTTAACTCCAAATAATGGTTGAGTAATAATGGTTCAAAGTTGATGCCTCCGAAAGGAATCACCACCTTTAGGCAATAAGGTCCGGCTAATAGGCATTCATAAAATGAGCATTTGGATGCTGCATCGATTGAGTATAAATAAGCCAACTTTGTCCGTAACATGTGGCAGTAATTTTGAAAAAGCTGATTTCCTCAAAAATGGCCATTGTTTGACCCTCAAAACAGTTTTTTGCTTGTACTGACTTAAGGGGGGGGGGGGTCGCCAATTTTCGACCATCTCCGATTTTTCTCATTTTATCATATTTTGTACTCCCCATGGGTCCACAAAACAAGACAGTTGCGTTTGTTGCAAAACTTTCCCTATCATTCACAAGTCCTCCAAAGGTGACCCCGACATGTGTTAAACATAGGAAAACGAAAAAGTTAGGAAAATTTCGCGGTAACCAAAGTTTGAACGCTGTGTAAGAGCAAATGAGCTATAACTTGGCAAAATGTTAATCTGGACTAGGTAGCGTGTTAATATCTATATGAGGAGTTTTTGCGTTAGCTCAGCGAATTTCTAGAAATTTTCAAAGTTGGGTGAAGCCGGTTTTTGCACAAATTTGACTTACAAAAACGTCACCAAAGAAATGCTTCGTCATGGCCTGAACTAACCCTTTACTGCACAGATTTCGCGTATAGATATTAACACAGTACACAAATAGAGGTTCAATTTGCATACGCAAAATCCATGCTGCTACTTGTGGGTAGTTCATACTTTTGGTTACCGAGTTGGCGTTTTGCCTCAAAATACATCATTTTCTCAATTTTTTGGATATAATGGTCCACAAGTCGGGTGAAAGCCGAGCTATTCCAACCAAATTCGGTGTGCCAGTTTGCATATATGAAAGGAAGTTCTGTGCTAAATTTCACTGCAGTTGCCGGTGTTTAACTGTGGACGTATGCCTGCCTCAGTGCGATGACGGAGGCCTATGGTCAAAAAATGGCAAATTTCCCAATTTTTCAAATATAGCCAAATTTTATATCAAATTGAAGCTCTCGATGACCTGAACATTTTGTCTTCTTGCACCAAGTCAGTGTCTACAAAGCAGTATGAGAAAGTTAAAGCGCATTAAAGTTTGAAGCAAATAACAGTCAGAAGGAGCTTGATCAAATCATTCAAACGCCGTTTCTCGCTCGTTGCTTGGCATATCATTGTCATTTGCACCGCAATAAATAGCCCAAGATAGAGGCTTCAATTTGATGTATTGGCCATACCGTAGTCTTTTGTCATCCTATGTGTACACGTTTTCGAAGCCCTTAGCGAGGCATAGTGGCGTAAATACTAAATTGTAGGGATTTGAACTGCAATATCTCTTAACAGGATTGACTCTGGGCTCTAAAGAGTTGTCTTGTTTTTGGACACATATGGGGTATATTATACCCAAAAATGAGCGAAATCGGTGGCTATAAAATTTGGTACCCGGCGACTCCCCCCCACTTCTTTCGCTGCCACCACCATTTTTGGTTTTTTCTCGAGTGCCGGGCCAGAAAACCAGATTTTTTAAAATCCTTATACTGATATGCCGATGCCCGTCATATGACGGGCAACTACTGAAAATTTTAGAATTTCATTCTCATATGCCACCTGCAAAGCTTAAGTCGTTCTATTATGCCGACTTCTTTGATAGTGCTATCTTTAACGTTAGTCTCAGCCCGTCATATGACGGGTCGGCATTATAGAAGAGATGACTTCCCGTCATATGACGGGTGAGGCAGCAAAAGGGTTAACTACTGAAGATAGCTCAAAAGTTGTAAAAGCAAAAATGTTCATTTTGGTGTCCTCTTTCCAGCTATAACAACCAATCCAGTGTCCTGACTGCCTACTGGGAACCTAAGGCCAAAAACCAAAACTTTCTGATCTTTTGGGATAAAAATACGGGACTGGTCCCAGAATGTTAAGGAGCACGGAAATAGGTTCCTTTGTAAGTTTTAGTCACTTACGTAAAAGATTAAAGCCGTATGAGTGAAAAATACCCGAAAGGAAACCAGCACCTTAAACAATAGAAGCACAGATAGGCGTTTCGAGGGAGGGAGGGTCTGGAGGATGAAACTCCAGTCTTTTTAGCTGATCATAGGAGAATTTTATCAACAATTAGTAGAGCAAAAAGTGCAAAAATTTGAATACGTTCGCGCATTTGGATGGGGCAAAGACAATTTTCTGTGAATTGACGTTTCAAGGCTAAACTTCCTAGCTAAAGTGAAAATTTTTGAAAAGCTCATCTTTTTCAACAATTGCCTCCCCTGCTGGAAAAAATACTCTAAAAAAACCCCTCGTTTTTGAAGCGTCGATACGCTACGGCAGGACGATAGACGACAAAGAAAATAGCGAAAAACGAAAGCTAACAGCAATTTAAATACTGCCCTTTAAAAGATTTACGTTTTGCACGAGACTGAAACTCATCAAATTATGACGTCACAATAAACAGGGCACTACTCAAAGCGACGTAATGTCAGTCCATTCTGCTCTTACACAACGATTCGACGGATCAGGAAATAGTAACGACGTCCGCATCGATCAAACCCAAGCAACTGCTGTCGAACAAGGCTTCCAGATTCTTCGCTGATCGACACGCAATCCGACACGCCTTCCAGCTGAAACAGTTCAGCACAACAAGTACTTCACAAAGATTGTTAGATTGCAAACTACTTTAACATGAGGCCTTCAAATCTACTTCCCGGGACAATTATTTGATTTTCAAATAATGGGCAAAAAATTATCGTTAGACTTATCTTTAGAAACAAAAACCAAAACAACTCAGTGCCAACTCGAGATATTCTTAAAAAACCATGGACTAAAATTATCATAAAGAATCAACACTGCCTGGGAACAGCTTTCGAATAACGCCGTTAATGTCAAACCCCAGGATAAAAATCTTATATACATTCTGCTTCAGACAAATCTGGCAATGCCACTCTCCACTGGGAGTTTTCTGTGACGCTGCAGGCTGGGCGCACTCAATATGATAAGAAGCTGGACACTTCTCACAGCACACCATTTCCCCATACAATCCGTCACATTGTCTAAATTGTAACTTAATAATTATATCAAATGAAGTTTTTGTTATTCTAAATCCTGGTTACAGAACAACAAAATTCTGCTCTTATCGTTCAGCTATGAGTTCTACTGAACAGCTTAACCTTAATGGGAACCAAAACAAATATCGGCACTACAGACAGACTTGTGCAACTTTAAAACAAGTTGAAACAAAAGTTGAAAATAACAAGTAGAACAGAACAGAATAACAACAAGCTTTTTGTTTATTTCAAGCTATCCGAAAAAGAGAACTACTAACCGGCAGTTATCATCATGAACAACCACAAAATCTCCGTTCAACTCAGTTCGAACAGCTGTAGTAGACAGGAACCAGTCACAGGCAAAACTCAACACCGTCAGTCGCTTATCAACCGACACAAATGGATAGTTTTCCTGCCGGAGAATGTGTTTCACTTCTGGAGTCACGTGACCGGAGTCGCCCCCCGCCAACATTGACAGCGTCTCCGCAAAACTGAGACCATCAAACAACTGGGTAAAGCATTCCACACTGGCCCTGGTCTCAGAAGCGCCATAGGTCACCTACAACACTCAGCAAAACAAATGTACGAACTAAAATAGATGTATTTAAGCAAGGAATTTGATGTAAAAACTGGGCTCAGCCAACTTGATTCCTCACACGAAAAAGGCTTACTAATAATACAGTATTACAGGAATTCATAAATACTATAATGACTGTGCAGCCAGAGCCAGCTAAGCGTGTAGAAAGACAAAATCCAGAAATGTTGAATCTCATAAAATATTGTACGGTTTAGTTCGAATGGAGTTCATTTTAATAATCAAAGTCGGGGTAAATGCTGGACTTATTCTACTGGGGGGGGGGGGGGGCAAATCAACGTTGGGGTAAATGCAAGTCCTAAACTATGTAGCTAGCTAATTCGGGCAAGACTAATGTGCAGAAATAATTAATGATAGCAACTAAATCAAGGTTTACAAATTTATACACTGCCATCGGAAATTACTCCAACCAAACTAATTACCAACCTGTGCCGAATGCTCATCCTTCAAAATGGCCTTCAGCAAGCACAAATGAATTTCCATCAACAGTCCTGACAATTCATGCTCCGAGCTGAGACAGGCACAGAAGTCTTCAAAGCGAAACGGCGTCAGTCGTAGATGACGTTGAAACCGACGCAAGACTTCATAGATTTCAACGGCCTGCAGTAGTAGATGCCGGTCCAGTAGCAGGTCATCTGAGGAAGGCGGCAGCTGTAGAGTCGGCACAGAGCTGGTGTCGTCACAAAGCCAGGGCCATTGGCGCCGACATGTCTCCTCGTCAATAGCCAGCTCTTCCGCAATCTCTTCATCTGAATCAAAGGACAGGGGAGTTTCAGAACGACTACGACTGTTCAGAGAGGAGCCAGCCGCCGACTGTTTAGGGCCGCCTTGACCACCCCGTGACGACAATCGGCGGCCTCTTTGAGTCTCAGTCTCAGATTCACTGGAAGAGTTCCCATCATCCAGCCATTCCAGCTCCGCCAGGCTGGCCGGAGGTTCCGTGTCCGCCCCGTAGATTTCGGAGTACTTTTTCTGCAGCCGAAGTCTTCGTTTCCGGTCGGCCCGTGTCTCCTGGCCAGCTGTGGGACCGGCCGTGTCCTGGTCCTGGTCCGGATCCAGGCCTGCCGCACCGGTTTCCGAGGCCTCACGACGACGCTGAAGAACAGCCGACATCAGTCTCTCATACTCCGCTCGCCGCCGTTTCTCATCCTCCTTCAACTTTCGCTTTTCCTCCTCCGTCAGTCCAGCCGGCGGCTGTGGCACGGCTGGTGGTGGCACGCCACTGGCTGGTGCTGGGCCAGGGCCAGGCTTCTTGGAGGACTTCGGTTCCTTGCGCGGACGACGTGCGCCCTTTTCTGGTTCAGAAGAACGCAAAGCCTCCACAGCTGACTTTGGACCACTCTTACGCCGACCACGCCCGGTTGAGGAGGCACTGTTCTTGTCTTGAGGTAGGGCAGGCTCTACTTTCAAAGGTAAACTGTCATCCAGTTCAGCTTCGCTGACCATTGCATGGGTGACTGGGCCGGCCGTGGGCAGGCCGCTGCGTCGCGGTCTACCCCGACCTCGGCCACGAGACGCCTTAGCGAGATCAGGTCTCAGCTGAGGCTTGGGAACGGCTGATCCTCGTTTGGGAAAGTCGTCCGTATCGTGCCCAGTCAATTCTACCATTACCGCCGTTTCAACTGTATAATCATCATCCTCTGCCTCAAGCTGAATCCCAGGAGCGACGGCAGAACGTTTTCTGCCGCGGCCAGTCCCACTTCTATTGGCAAACTCGTCTTCACCTTCCACATAATCGGCATCAGAGGTTCGCCGATGTCGTTCGGCCGCCTGCGATCCTCTTGCTCTGCCTCTGCCTCCTCTACCCGAAGAGCGCCGCGGTCTCCGCTCTGTAGCGCCTCGCCCTCTGCCAGGTCGACGTTCCCCGGTCAAACTTTGCTGCCGCTGAACGGTTCTGTCCGCTGTAGCTGGCTGCTCCAGTGACTGCAAATAGGCATCAACGCCGTCCAATTCATTTTCATCTGGAAAAATAAACTTTTTCAGTAAAATAAGTGTATATATTTCAAAATAAGCTTTGCAGTGTATTTGAGTCCCCCCTTCCAAAGAAAACTGCAAAGAGTAAATCCATCTGACATCACCCTATGTATGTATCATTACATTGCTTAGGGGGGCAGTCTTGCCTCATCTTTTCTAACACTGTGCTATTTTACTCATTTTTAACATAACTTTATAGTCCAATCGAAATGGAATCTGTTGAATTATTTAAATTAATGTCTGATTTCTTGCAGTTTTTAAACAATTCTACCTCAAAATTGAGTCAACCAGACGTCTATTTTTCTAATTTTTGCTTAGTGAAAAATCATGAAACCGGTGAAAGCAGGGTTTTTTGGTTTCACGATTTGCGCCAGTGCTGCGTCAGGAACAATTTTATTGCGTCAGGAACTGGGGTCACTGCGTCATAAATTAAATTTATTTTTAGACAATTTAATAAGTATTTTAAACATTATTTTAATGTTTAACCAATATTTAACTTGCGAATACACAGCATTACACACACTTTCCACCTGTTTTTCAAATTTTGCATCATTAAAACCGACTTTAATCTGTGAAACATTAAGATCTAGAGAAAGAACCAACGCGGGGGTCAGAAGTTCAAGTATTTTTGCAATTAAGACTATCCCAGGAATTAATTTATAGCATTTTCGCGACCAGTTGATGTGGTATTAAGTATGGCCGGTTATTGCAATATCGAATGTATATTAAAATATTTTTAAGTGCTACATTTGCAAGACTTGCAAGCTGTTGCCGCTGCTACATGCGCCCTTATATTCAATGAATAAAAAATATTAGTTTGCCAGTCATTGTAGCAATCAGCAACAAGTAAGAAGGCAGAAATGCGGGGGTCTGGTGGCGCAGCCCCCAGCAGAAAATTTTTAGAAATATCACGTTTGAAACACAATTTTTCCAGCAACTGTGCACAATTTTGCCTCTAGTTGGAGTTCAAATCCAGCTGCGCCAGGCTTGCGTCAGGGCTAATTTCAATTGTGTCACACGAAAAAAATTTGCGGCATGACGCAAAAAAAACATGGGTGAAAGATTGACCAGTATATCGCTTGGTTTCTTTAAAAGGCACAGACGAGAACTGCGATTAACCAGAAACAAAATTTTTAAGTTTTTCAAAATGTAAAATTTGATTTTATCTCTATTAGTGAAATACGTATACTGTTACAAACCTAAATCAATATACTATATAATTTAAGAAAACTCAGTCCTTGGCTGTACATTTCCCACAAAACGCTTTGAACATTGTGATTTTGAAATCCACTATCGAGATTTTGTTACGAGGACACAAATGAACTGAAACACCTCAGCCTTAAAAAATTCCACTTGAAACAAGCAATCTATAATGCTCAAAGAAAGTAATAAACCAAAACAAATTCGCCCATACATACGTTGTATTACGTACCATTTTCTAAGCTCCGCCTGGCGTCAATTTCATACGGGGTACGTCCTCCGCCACCAGACGATCTTCTACCTCTCGGCCTACCGCGACCGCGACCAGACCCTCCAGGAGACTTGGCCGGCGAAGGCTTGACGCCGCCTCGTCTACCCTTTCGCCCAGAAGTTTCTTCGATCATAACGGCAAATTCGGGCTCAGTTAGCAGTCTAGCAGGAGGAAAATAATCCGGTTCCTCCTGTTCAAAGACTGCTACGCTATCCATCCCGGCCGCAGTATAGACGGAAGAATCCTGGAGGCGACTACCATCCGTTGAGCCCCCTGCAGTAGCTTCAGAGGGTGGTTTCGGTCGTAGCGGAGAGATGGATTGCTTTTTAGGACTACGTAAGGGCTTTGCAGGTGGAGGCCCAGTTGCTACCACAAAACGCGGCTTCGACGGAACTGTGGTGGCCGTAGGCGGTTGAGCTGTACTCAGTCCACTGCTAACCGGCTGCTGAAGCTGAAATTGCTGTTGCTTAACCGGTGTAAGGTTGGGCGCCAGCAATCCAGCCTGAATAGTTGACTTCGTCGGTGACAGGACAGATGAAACAGGGACAGCTGCTACCATAGGTTTCGGCGCCGGCTGTCTGTACACCACGGCAGCGGTTGGTTTTCTAGACTTCGGACCAGGCTTTGCATAGGATACAACTGCGGGAACCGAAAAGACAGGCGAGGACAGCTGACCTGGAGCAATTAAAGGCAGCATATCTGGTGGGTCAGCAATCCCGCTCATGACATCCTAAAGTATATACAAAAAATCCATGTTACGTAACCAGGCATCAAAAACAAACGTAAAAGCAACACGTATTAATGCGTAATTAATGCAGACGTAGGTATCAGTACAACATATGTAAGTGGTAATACTAAAGATTTATATAGAAAGGCCGGCATAAATTTTAGACTCAAACAGCGCATGAGTGTTTAAGGTCAAATGACCGTGTAAAGCAAGGCTGCGCAGAAGATCTATGTACGCAAAAAATTTAGTTTAGTATAGTTTAGTCGAGTTTAGTATATAGTGCGAGGTTTCGTCCAAGTATGTACCACTTTCCGTTAAAAAGTTGCCCCGAAAATCGCTTACGATAGTGGTGATGTTTTTCCGGTTTCTCTGGTTTGATGACTCATAAAGGGGTTTCGTATGCGCAATAACGACTGATTTTTGCCAATCAAAACCAAATATACATTTTTGTAGTGCGCAGAAAAGATTGTAAGCTAATTTTTATGCTTCCCGGGGGCTAGGTTTTTTGGTCAAAAATAGCGTCGTTTGCAGAAATGAACAATAGTTTTGACGACGTCAAAATAAAAATGACAGAATGACCAAGCCAAAATGTGGAAGTAGCACTCAAATTTAACAAGAATGCAAAGTTTCTATTACGTTTTAACAGTGATTTTTCAAAAAATTCTCAAATTTTGTGGGCTGTCGCCCCCAAACCCCCGCTATATGTATATATTATCTTAGTGATGTTAAGCTTCGAAGATGTTTGAACAGTCAATCAGTATATCTATTATATATATATATATATATATATATATATATATATATATATATATATATATATATATATATATATATACGAAGCCACAGGCTACGAGTCTTTATGCTACATACTTCAATTGCATTTTTGCTGCAAGTTTCTCATACCAATTTCGCTGAATATTTTTTTAAAAACTTTCTTTTCGGATTATCCCAGCTAGAATGGAATGAGAGCTTATATATACGTAAGGATAGGATGTTTAAGAACGTTTATTGCATAAATGTTATAACTACTAGGGATGGATCTGGAGGGCAGCCCTGTCGTTGCGATTTGAAAATAAGTAAAAGCAACCAGGAAAAACAGAAAAAAGGCATGTCAACAAAATTTCGTGAGCGTTTATATACGTATATTTCCAACGTTTTTACCAGATTTTTGGATAGAAAAAGCTTAAAATGTCGTGCGAGTTTAGCAAAAAATTCTTATTTTACCCTTCAAAAAGGGTAAACTTTAAAAAATTTTCTTGTTTCTGCAAAATGAAAAGAATTACATATTATAAAGATTTAAAGGACGATTTCATCTAAAAAGCAAAAAATTTCTTCAACTTTTGGGGGGCTAGCCCCCCAGACCCCCCCACATTGTATCGAGTTGTTATCGTCATTGTCAGTGCTCAAAGACATGATACATACATAGACACCAGATATCGTATTATATGAGTACGTGCTGTAGGTTAGAATATATATATATTCGCGGGACAATGTGAAATATGAAGCAACACACGCGAACAAGGTAAAAATTCAACCAAAATTACGAATATAGCCTAAAATCAAAACAAAAATACATTTCTGCAAAACTTTATTTTTAACGTTGGACAAATAAAAATGACGCTCAGAAAACAAAAATGACGAAAATTTGATGAAATCAGCTGCCTGAAAAAAACGCTGCCCGGGGGCGAAAAATTATTTTGGCAGAGCGCCAAAGTCGGCAATTGCACAACCTGACTTCTGGGGACTCATAATGTATTTTACACGCAACGAAGGAGCATTGTTTCTTGTATACAAGTACATACAATTACACACAGTACGTACGTAATATATACCTGATGATCTTCTTCCAAATGCACTTCCATATTTCCCAAAGACAATGGAAATACAGTTTTGCAAATGCGACATCCTACCATTCCATTGCGCAGGCTCTGCGGTGTTCGAATATAACCAAAGTAGTTCCAAACGTGAGAAGAACCGGCTTCATCAGCAATAAGATGTGCTTCCTAAATTCAAAATTTGGGATGCATATACATAATATGCAGTAAAAACAGAAATATGAAAAACTTAATTCACTGCCACACAATGTACACCATGACAATACCTACAGGATTACTTTCCTATATATATATATATACGTATGTGAGCCATCGTGGGAGTTCATTTTGTAAAGGAAGAACTCTCTTTGGACCAAATTTTGTTCCAAAAAATATTCAAACGACTAAATTTCCAAACGCATGGACCAGATTTTATTGACTTTTGACCATTAAGTCTAATTGTATTGTATTGTATTGTATTAATTCAACAAACGAAAACAAAAGTTATTAGTAACAAACAAGTGCAACATTACTGCACTACACGCCTACATCAAACAGTGCCACTTGCAGAGACCTCTTGAAAGAGGAAAGTGTGGCTGAGTTCACTACGTATTCAGGAAGAGCATTCCAATCATTAATTACCCGATTATGAAAGAGATTCTTGACCACGGTCAGGTTAATATTCCAAATATATACGTATTCCACTAATACCAGAAATCCCTACGTATTAATATTCCAAAAAGCTTAGTTTTTTGAGCCAAAGCTTCCAACCACTCCAGTTAAATAGTCAAGTACCTGCGTTACCTACGTATATGTCCGCTCCCCAAGCCCAATAAAAGTCTGGTTATAGAATACGCCCGGCGTATAGGAATAACAACAAATAAGCGTGCGTATTATGATACGTAT
>JASAND010012166.1:0-13884 GCA_030248195.1 Trissonchulus latispiculum
AGTACACAGACCTCTGGGGGGGTCTTAGCGCGAAAAGAAAAATTCGCCCAGAAATTCGGGGGTTTCTATCCACAAAAATAGCAAAAGTTTATAGGAATTTTTTGTCCTCCGACCTCTAGGGTGGGGGGGAAAAAAATGGAGAAAACTGTGTAACGGCAAAAGGACCTAATTTGCATATCTCGAGATTGGCTCGACCGATTCGGCTGAAATTTTCACAGCATGTACCCCTGCCCACGGGCTCTTCACATAGCAAGTTTGAGCCCGATCGGTCCACTCCTCCGTGAGTTATTAAAAAAACAGTTTCCAATAAGGCGCACAACGTGCAAATTTCCCTATTCTAGGTAGTGCGCTAACGCGCACTACCTGATAGCAATAATAGACTAGTCAATACCTATAATGTGGCTTTTTTGAATTAACTGTGACTTTCAGTTCGATTCCACCTTACATGGGCATCTGATACTTCGCACGCGTTGTGAAAGGACTTATTTCTTCAAGAAAGAACCATCGCTTTATTGAGCTTAGGTAGACATTTACGGTTAAAGCCCTCATGTTTTACGCTTGCCTATCCCGTAAGCGCGTTAAGCGCGTCGACCAAAGTTTAAGGTAGTCCTGCTCACTAACCAGAGCACTTAGAAACTCGGCGATTGTCGCGTTGGTGTTTGGACGCCTAGGGGTATCAACTACCAAAAGTAGAGCGAAATCCGTGAGGGTCGAAAAAATCTTGGCCAAGCCTTAACTGCGTTGGGTCGAAAATTTCAGACATCGACTCATATATACTCAAAATGTTAATAGATCCGAATAAATTCATTAAGTCAGTAGACTCACTTATCATTGGATCAGGCTCAGTGGACCTTTTAATTCCTGTCGGATCATCATCGATGGCATCAGTGGACTTCGTCTTAACGGTATATATGGGTACCCGACATCTATAAGCTACCTCAAATAAAAACTACAAGATCTATACAACTCTTTCAAGTATATATAATTATTACAATAGTTCTAAGTGAAAAATGTCCTTCCGTCTTGATGGATTGGATGGGTAGAGGAGGCGGTGTGTCGAGGTTCCAAAATTTATGACACTGTGTCAGAGACCAGGCTGCAGTGCAGTCCCCCTTATCATACGTATGTATCTGTACCTACCTAGGAGGGGCAAAGGTATGGGAGGGGGTTTCGACCGGAGCGAGGGGAAGGGGCGGATCCAGGGGGGTCACCTCCCCGTCGCGATTCGAGGGTAGGAAAAATTAAGGAGAAAACTAGGAATAAGGGCAAAAAAGCAAAAAATTAGCGCGAATTTTCTTCTTCTTAGCAGCATATTCATAGTGTATATATTTCAAGAAAAAGCTCGAAATGCGCGAAATGTGTGAAATGGTACGGGTCCGTGTTTTACCCACACCCCAACCTATAGAAATGCAAATGGGCTTAAATGAAAGATCTAAGTACGCTAAGTACGATGGTATATATATAAAGTTCTCATATAGCCTTTATAACAAAAAGTTCCAGCCAAAATCCGTAAATGTAAGTTTTCCCCCATGGCTATTACGTATATATACATATACATATATATATATATATATATATATATATATATACATATATATATACATATACATATATATATATATATATATATACAAGTAATGAAAATGCTCCTCCGGAGCATGAAAAAGTAATATGGGTGGTGGTGAGGTTCTAAAATCAAGAGAGGACTAGTCTTAAAAATGCTTAATACGTATGGGGGCTAGGTTCAAAAAAAGAAGAGGACTAGGTTGTGGGCGAATTAATATGGGCACAGCTTCGCCGAGCAACTCATATTCGCGGACTGAAAAAGTCATACACATATTACGTACCAGTGTACAGATTTAGTTACGGTGAGTAAAAAATATAATATAATAACTCTGATAAACGAGTATTCTCCGGCGATGTTATATTTCCATTGAACCGCTAGCTTTACAATTATAGCCTTGTTTTTGCTCGTTGCTTGCCGTAGTCCAGGACAAAGAAATTACTGTATAGTTTACGTATGCCTAGCTAATCTAACTTTCTATGCAAGCACCTTGCAGCGATTGAACTGCTGTTATTGCTATTACGTATTGACTGACATCAATCGCTTTGTATAAGACAATCGCCACGGCGAAGTGTGAAAACCCGCGAATATGGGTTGCTCGGCGAAGCTGTGCCCATATTAATTCGCCCACAACCTAGTCCTCTTCTTTTCTTGAACCTAGCCCCCATATTACGGGGTATTTTTTACAGGGGGGGGGCGGGGGCCCCGCCGAAATCGACCTCCCCCTGAAAATGCCTCCCCCCCCCGAAATCGCCCCCTCCCGGATTTTTGCTTCCCCCCCCGGGATTTTTTGAGGGCCCAAATTTTTGCTAAAAATGGCCAAATTTTCAAAAATTTTCCGGCGTCGCCGGAGATTTTTTCGTACAAATAGCTATTTTTAGCTTAAATCCAGGCATTTTTGAGAGCTTTTAGCGTTTCACCATGCAAAATACGCAAAAAATACCATTTTTGGCTCATTTTGGCCAAAAATCCTCCCCCCCCGGAATGTTCTTCCGCCCTCGGGCCCGGGGGGCCCCCCGGGAAGCCTCCCCGGGAAAAACCCCTAAAAATACCCTGTATTAAGCATTTTTAAGACTAGTCCTCTTGATTTTAGAACCTCACCACCACCCATATTATATACGTTTTCATGCTCCGGAGGAGCATTTTCATTACTTATCCTTCTGTCATTTTAAAAGTTCCCTTTCCAGCAGTGTGCTTATTGATATATACAAGGAGCTTGAAAAATGCCATAGGCATTTGTATGCAAAATTTCAGCCTTCCAGCTATCTCCAGCAGCTTGAACCAGGAACTGGTTCAACTTTGAACCAGTTGAACTAGATCTGGCCAGCCATGGGTCGCCTCAAAAGTTGATCGCCTCGCCAAGGGCTTTCATTTGATACCAAACATGACCACTTTTGAAGACTTTCATTTTTGACCCAACCCACACCGGACCCACTGTGGGTGGGGCACCCACCCACAGGTCGGTGGGGCCACTTTTTGTGGGTGGCATAATGACAAAAGTTGATCGCCTCGCCAAGGGCTTTCATTTGATACCAAACATGACCACTTTTGAAGACTTTCATTTTTGACCAACACCGGACACACTGTGGGTGGGGCACCCACCCACAGTTCGGTGGGGCCACTTTTTGTGGGTGGCATAATGACAAAAGTTGATCGCATCGCCAAGGGCTTTCATTTGATACCAAACATGACCACTTTTGAAGACTTCCATTTTTTGCCCACACCGGACCCACTGTGGGTGGGCGCTGTGGGTCAGGGGTCACATCCACCGACCTCAGCAGTTCAGCGACCCCGATTTACTGTATATGTGTACCACCAGAGGGCCGAAAAACGCCATTTTTAGCGACTTTTAGGCCATTTCTAGTAAAGTGGGACTTAGAAACTTTTAGCCAAAACAGGCCAAAAAATGCAAAGTTTGGGCTCATCTCCTGAAAGCTACAGACCGAAATTAAAAAAATCCCCCTCGTTACATTCCGCGCATAGTCCGAAATTTTCAAATAAAACAAACCAAACCGATCTAGCTGCTAGCCTGTGAAAAAAGTCGAACACAACCGAAGTGACAAAATAGCTATATATATATATATATATATATATATTTATATATATATATATATATATATATATATATATATATATATATATATATATATATATATATATATATATATATATATATATATATATATATATATATAATATATATATATATATATATATATATATATATATATATATATATATATGTGTCCCAAAAAAACCAGTTGACAGTTTTTTGCTCCAAACTTTTGCAGGCTGGCGCGGGACAGCCCAACTATGGTGCATATGCATAGGGCTCAGTCCGACACATATGCCCACCTATAGCCCCTAGCCTGCCTCCCTGGCAATCCTGAGTAATTAAAAAATTTTTGTGGTTATTTTTTTGGGTACGATTTCCAAAAAACCAGCGTTCCCAAATAAAAAACCACCCTCTTTACTACTGGCAGAGAAGAGGCAGGGCAAATCTAATATGACCTATATATAATAGCCCATAACCGACCAATACTACATGGTACTTGGTGGAGCCCAAGGGTCTAGCCTGGGCACGGCAGCCCACTTAGACTACCTTGGACCACCATGACATGGTGAGTCTGGACTGGAGGTGTATAGCCATGGGGGAAAAACCCACATTTTCGGATTTTGGCTGGAACTTTTTTATTATAAGGGCTATCTGAGAACTTTATATACCATCGTACTTGGCGTACTTAGAACTTTCTTTTAAGCCTATTTGCACTTCTGTAGGTTGTACCGTTAGAGCAGTATAATGCAAAAAGTAGCGGGGGGAAAAACCCAAATGGGGGGAAAATAAACCCACCCCTCACAGGTCTTAAAAATTGTTCTATCGCAATTCTGACACTCCCAGTGTAAAATTCAAGCCTTTTTTAGTTAGTATGAACCAAAAAACCCGATCTAAGTAGCTTTTTTTGAGATCTCATGTGCCGTTGAAAATGCTGCATCAACTGGCCAGGTTTCATAAAGTTTAACACATAAACATATGGCAATTTTTGAAAAATGCTAAAAACGATGTAATTTGATAAAACTTATTAGTCTATCGTGTAGAGAATGGTTTTTTACGTTCAATTGGCTGTTAAAATCGACAATTGGACCTGTCCTGGGTCCTCCAGTACTGAAATGGCACTTTCAGGGTTTTTGGCCCCTAGCTAGCCAGGGAAGCAAAATTATCCAAATCTGACACCATAGGATGATGCAGCGTCCTCGATAGTACCGTGCTATAGTGCCAAATTGTTTCCCTGGTTGGTTGTTAAAAAATTTTTCAAAAAAAATTGGGTGGCTTTTTCCCCCCAAAGTGGGTTTTTTCCCCGCCACATTTGGCAATGTGCCAGACCAACGGTGCATCGGATCGATCTAATTTTGGCTGTGTGCAAAGAGGAAGACTTGCCATCATTGCAGATATTTGCAAAACTTTTCTAGCCCAACCCAGTCAAAAGTTACATCGGTCCAAACTTTTGCAAAATTTTGGCATGGTTGGACCAAAAAGTAGGTGTCATTTTCAAAATGTCATAAAATGAGCAGGAGTGAACCAAATGACTTGATCTTTGCATACATAGGTAAGAAAGAGTAGCGCTTTCTGCTGCTATGTTTTGGAGCTCATAGCTCCAACCCTTGGTCCAGGAGGCGGGTGGGTCCCCCCCCAAAAAAGGGGGTGGGTTTTCCCCCCCATGGCTATAAGTTCCGATAACTTTGCTTTGAGCGCCAAACGCCTTAAACCGACGTTTATAGCATATTTGGCACCCTTTTAACGTGTATTTTCTTTAAGTACACTATAAAATTTCTGAGGACTTACCTGTAACAACAGTCCACATCACCAACTTGGACCCCCGGGGACCTAGGTCAAGTTGGGGACTATCACCAAAACTCTACCAATACAACTGAAATTTCGCGTAGAACCGTTTTATAACTAGGAAAACGCGTTTCCAGCGTGAATTATGCTGTAAACATCAGTTTTTAGCCAAGTCCAGTACTTCAAGAGACCAGCTTGGGTCCGGACCAGGTTCAGGCTGTCTGAGACAGTCAAATCGCATCAAAGATTCCAAATATAAGTTATTATGGTGTTTTTAGGATAAAACGTTCTAAAACCGCGTTAATCACCAGAAAATCAATTACGGTGGCTGCTGTGACCTATTTTTGCAAAGTCCGAACTGGTTATTTTTTTGGGAATTCGTTCCCAAAAAAACCGGATGGCCCAGGCCACAACGTAGGAGTCAGTAGGGCTGGGATATGTGGTATCGTGAGCACTTTGGCACCTAACTTACCCACCACAATTAGGGACTTACCGGGTTTTCCGTTGTGGTTTTGAGACAATTTTTTCAACACCATGTCGAAACTTGTCCGAGGGTGGTTTTGGGGTGGTTGTCTTCTAGCTGGCGCCCTGGCTTCACCAGATGAGCTATATAACCCATACTCATAGGTGTGGCTGGGCAAAAAATCTGGGGGGGGGGGGGTTCCGACGGAGGGTGGGGGGGTAAGCCAAATTTCCCAAAAAACCCCTAAATTTTCGATTTTTTTGCCATTTTTGGCCACTTTTTTGGCCAAAAATCGGGGGGAGGCCTAGCTAAACACTGAAAAATCTGGGGGGGGGGGCGGGTCGCGAAAATTTGTCATTTTGGTGGGGGGGGTCCCCCCCCCCCCCCCCCCCCCCCTAACACCGCTATGCCCATACTGATATATTATAATACTAAGTTATTCTACTTATTATGCGCCAAATGTGGCTCGAAACGGTCGAAGTACCTTGGAGATCTGGCACTGGTTTTTTTTTGGGAACTTTGTCACTGGTTCTTTTTTTTGGGAACTTGACTATAAATAGCCAAAAATTTTTTGGGGGGTTTGGAAAAATGGCTGGGGGGTTCGCCCCCCAACCCCTCCTCCCCAATTACACCTATGGGCGAGGCCAGCGCTCCCCACCCTGGATCCGCCACTGCTCCCAAGGGCAGGCAAACTAGCTGAGCATTCCTCCACACAGGTGTAACAGAGATTTGGCGGTGGGGGAGTCTCCCTCAACTTTTTTGGAGCGCCCTCTGGAGACCCCAGCCCTTCATTTTTATGCCAATAATCGCATTTTCAGTCGTTTCTAATGCCAAAAAACATGCACCTATGAAGTAATTTTGACATTATACACAGTGGCGCATCCAGGATTTTGAAAAGGGGGGGGGCCGCTGAAAAATTTTTCTGGGGGGGGTAACCGAATTTTCCGGGGGGGGGGTGGTAAAAATTTGCTTTTTCCAGGAACAAAATATTTGTACAAGAAAATATTGTGTTTGGAAAGGTTAGTTCACTTGCGAATGGGTATACAACTATATCCAGTGAGTGAAGCAAAGAATGGAGAGTTTTTATTCACAAAAAGCACACGGGGGGTCTGGGGGGCAGAGCCCCCCAGCAGTTGAAGAATTTTTTGAAATTGGAACAAAATCCGTCATGCAAACTTTTGAACTGAACTGAACTAACAAACAAACTGAAAAGATTAAAGAAATAAAATGGAGATGTACATGTATATATATATATATATATATGTATATAGTATATAACTCACGAAGTGAAAAACTTGCAGTACAATAGTAAAAGTATATATATATATATACAAGGAATGGTGGCAATAAAGAGGACAAGCTACAAGGGCAACAAAGATAAGGTGCGAAACGGGGGGTCTGGGGGGCGGAACCCCCCAGAAGTTGAAGAATTTTTTGAAATCGTGGAACATTCAGCAATTCAAATGTTTAAAAAGATTAGTTAAGAGATGAGATGAGTTATTGAGTTGTATATTTGATCAGTGGAAAACCAAAACGGGAATTGGATGCTTTTCAGAACTTTTCACTTCCACGATTTATTCTAGAACACTTTCAACGATTTATTCTAGAACACTTTCAGAAGCTGCCAATTATCAATCTTGCATTGCCCATTTATATATGTTATGAAAGCAAAATAAAGTTTGTAAATATATATAAATATAAGCCGGAATATAGTCAAAAAATAAACTGAAAGCGTTGAGTACAATTAATTATATACTTACACAACAGAAAGGAAACAAAACAGAAGACACTTTAAGAGACAGAAGTTCTGACACAGAACTAAGTATGTAATAAAGCAGCACGGAAGTATAAGTGCGCCGCAGGCGAAATTTTTTAAAAATTTGGGGAATTTATTAAAATTATGCTTAATTTTCACTCGAAATATGCATTATAAACAGCTGAAAAAATTTTCTAGGGGGGGGGCCGGAATGTCAAAGGAGGGGGCCCAAATCGAAAAGGGGGGGCCCCGGGCCCCCGGGCCCCCCCCCCCTGGATCCGCCACTGATTATACAGTGTTTTTAAACTCGAAAACTTGATTGCCAACATGTTTCTGAGTCCAGAATAAGGTATATAAATATTGAGTTTAGAAGTCCATAAAACCGTTATAAACGCGTATAACATGTAATAAACACGTTAAGCCAAAAATTTGGACTTGTTTGAAAAATTTTGCAAAATGTACCCTAAAAATGCCCAAATTTTGGCCACGGCGCGACTACCCAGTTGGGGGGGGGGCGGGGGACCCCAAAAATTTCTGGGGGGTCTGGAAAAATGGCTGGGGGGTTACCCCCCCCCCAAACTCCCCCCCCAAATTACACCTATGGTCAAGATTGAGTCAGAATTAATTGAGTCCATAGGTGTAACGGGGATTTGGGTTGGGGGGGGGCCCCCTCCCCCGGAATTTTGGGGGGGCCCCCTTTTTAGACCCCCCCCCAAACCATAGGTGTAACGGAGATTTGGGGTGGGGGAGGCTCCCCCCCAACATTTTCTGGGGGGGGCCCCCCTCTGGCGACCCCCCCCAACCCCCCCCAGGACCCCCCCCAACCCTCCCCCAAAAAAATTTTTCATTTTTTATGCCAAAAATCGCATTTTCAGCCGTTTCTAATGATAAAAAACATCTAACCATAAAGTAATTTTAACATTAGACAGTGGTTTTAAACTCAATAACTTGATTGCCAACATGTTTCCAAGTCCAAAATAAGGTCAATATTGAGTCATAAGATCCATAATTCAGTTAAAAACGTGTATTTCTCATAATAATACACAGTTTAAGCCAAAAATTTGGACATTTTTGAAAATTTTTTAAAAATTTACCCTAAAAATACCCAATTTTTGGCCATTTTTCGCGCCTCCGGCGCGACTACCCCCCCCCCCCCCAGTTGGGGGGGGACATCCCCCCCAAAAAGTTTTGGGGAGGGTTGAAAAAAGGCTTGGGGGGGGGCTACCCCCCCCCCCCCCCCCCCCCCCCACCTTACACCTATGCCCCAAACTACCCCACGAACCCCCCCCCAAAACCTCCCCCCAAAAAATTTTCTATTTTTATGTCAAAAATCGCATTTTCAGCCATTGCTAATGCCAAAAAACATTCAACTATGAAGTAATTTTGACATTAGACAGGGGTTTTTAAAGTTTTTAAACTCGAAAACTTGATTGCCAATGCCAACATGTTCCTAAGTCTAAAATAAGGTCAATATTGAGCCAGAAAGTCCATAAAACCGTTAAAAACGTGTATTTCTCGCAATAATAAACACGTTAAGCCAAAAATTTAGACTTTTTTGAAAAATTTTGCAGAATTTGCCCTAAAAATACCCTATTTTTGGCCAATTTAGGCGCGACTACCCCCCCCCCCCCATGGGGGGGGGGCCCGGGGCCCCCCAAAAATTTTTGGGGGGGTTTGTAAAAATGGCTGGGTGGGGTTACCCCCCCCAAACCCCCCCCCCCCCAATTACACCTATGATTGAGTCTGTTGAAAACTTGCCACGTCCCCACCCTACTGTCTATAGCCTAGCTAACTGAGCTGGCTAGCTATCAATTTTTGCTTAAAATTTGTTAATTTCCAGTTGTCCGGACAATTGTCCGGACAAAATGCTTAAGTGTCATTATCAATCCAAATTTAGTCCGGACAATTTATAATTTCTATGGATAATTTCTTTAGTCCGGACAATTTGTCTCGGAAATTCTCGGAAAATCGTAGACAAGTGTCCGGACTAATTTATCTGGACAGTTGTCTTGCAAATATGTCCGGACAGGCTAAAGCTTTGTCTCTGACATGTCTCGGACAAAATCAAATTAGTCTCGGACATGTCTGAGACTAAATTGTTTTGTCCGGACTAAAATATGTGGGATATGTCCGGACAAAAATTAGTCTCGGACATGTCGAGACAAGCAAGATTTTTTGTCTCGGACATGTCAAGACTAATTGCTGTTAGTCCTGACTAAGATTACATCCCTCGCGGAGTTAAACGTGACGGACCCAAAGTACTTATCTAGCTAATCCTAAAAACAGACATGATTACAAACAATCTAAATGGAAACTAATTCTAATTAAGATTAAGTGACCTACGCTCCTAGCTATTGTTTTAAACGTACTAACTTAAGGTGGTGATTCCCTTTGGTCACATAAGTTTGCACCATTATTATTCATTCATTACTTGGAGTTAAGAAGCCATTTTTATATCAAAATGTAGTTTGACATTTCCTCTTTTTAATGCATGCCATGAAACCAATGTTGCTTTTCTAAAATATTTTTAACACATTTTAGAAGAAGTATAATTTTCCAGAATTTTTGCAGACTCAAGCAAATTTTTTCGCGAAACATCGGTTATATCATTCGATACCTCCAACAAATAGCTGGGGACGATTTTTTATTCATTGTGAAATCGCTCTTCGTTTTAGAGAAATAAGCTGAAATGTGAGCGTAACCTGGATTTTGCCTACTTTTTCCAAATTTGTCAACCGATTACTTTAGCTAGAAAGCAGCAATCGGGGCAACTAAAAAATCGTCCCTGGGTATATTTGTGCAGAACACATTTGTTCAGTAGCAGCCCCCCAGATTGCATGGTGAATGCTCCACAATCTTTGGAAAAAATTTGGTCGCGTTTTTGCAAAAACTACATTTTTATGATAGCAGCCTACAGGATAGCAGTTGGAAGACGATCATGCGTGGGATAATTTGTCCCTGTGAGACCTTCAGATCGACGACCTTAGTTTGATTTTACTGCTTGCGTAGTTAAAGAAATGTTGGATTATTTGATTTCTGCTAAAATGACAAGTTTTCTACGCCAAAACAAGAAAAACGGCTATATCTCACGGTAGAGAAAAGCTAGAAACTTGCTTTAAAAAGCAAAAATGTGAAGCTCAATGAGATCTTTCGAATGAATATAGTCATAACTGTATAGCGCATGCCAAACGTTCAGAATTTGGGAAAAACCACTCTGACCGGAAATCTCGAATTTTTGAATCGGGATTGCGCGGAGGGTGTTAGAACGCTAAAAGTACTCATTTTGGAAAGTTTCATCAAATTTCATCTTGATTTACGCCTTCAAATAACAATATGTGCCCAAAAGGAATCACCACCTTAACTGCATTTAAACGAGAATTTGTTATGAGTTTTAGGTATCTAAAACACAGTTTGTAGCGCGGAATTTTGGCAACTTTGAGAACTTTGAAATTTTGGGAAAGCCGTGTGAGTAATGATTGCCAAGCAATCATTACTAAACAAAACTATT
The DNA here is from genome assembly GCA_030248195.1 of Trissonchulus latispiculum. NCBI lineage: Eukaryota > Metazoa > Nematoda > Enoplea > Enoplida > Ironidae > Trissonchulus > Trissonchulus latispiculum. The sequence continues at coordinate 11,130 of JASAND010012166.1, forward strand.
ATTATACAAAACTACTAACAACAATTAGATTAATTAATGGGGAAGCCGGTCATTCCCCGTGAAACGCTTGATTATTAATTATTTAGAAAGAGCAAGGGATTATTTTGGAATTCTTGTTTTAAAACTGGTTTATGCGCTTTTGATAACCTATTATTTTGGTTACCGACCTACGACAAGCGGTACAAATTACAAACAGTGGTTTTTAAGGCTTAACAAAGCCTGAGATTAAAACAATATGGCCGGCAACTCCTAGTTGCCGGCTGTGGGGTGAACATCTCTATTAATTAACTTATTAAAAAAATAGGGTCGTAGCAAAGGGACCCTCTAACTCAAACTTAGGGATTGGGTCCCCACTTAATAATCCCATATTCTACTTTAAAGCCCCAATTTTAGGTCAAAAGGACCTTGATAAAGAGGTGAAAAATCATGGTCGTGGCTTGACCAGAAAAGTGCAACTTAAAAAATAACAAAATAAATGAATAGAATAACTGAAGGTGGAGGTCAGCAAACCTCGATATACAGAGGGTGTCGGCACGAAAAACAGAAAAACAGAACTAGGGACAGTTCTCAAGACTTCCATCGAACAGGAGGGGTTTACATGAGCTGTCCCTTTAAATAAAATAATAAAGTAATAATGAAGAGAAAGATAAAACTGAAGTGAAATAAAATAAAAGTGGCTCAAGGCCCACACATGCTATCATAACTAAAAATATGGCCTTAGGCCCAGAATGTTGAGTAAAAACTGGGGCTCTTCAGCCCAAAAATGCGTATAAAAAATGGCCCATTGGCCTCAAAAGATATATAATGGCCCGGAGGCCCCAATAAACACATAATAAAAATATGGCCCAAGGCCTAAAAATGTAGAAAAAATGGCCAAAATGGCCTTTAAATCCTAAGCTTTTGTTTCTCAATTCTTTGGCCAGGTATAGAAGACCTATGTGGCCCTGATTGGTAAGTGTTCGTTGAATTTTCACAATCTTTTCTGGCCCGCAGGCCAGAAAAATCTTAGTTTTAACCTAACCGGGGGAATGCGCTTTTAACCCCCATGAAGTGTCAACTGCACTGGAGAGCGCATAAAGGGAAGGGGAAGCAACCGCTTTCGGTTGCTCTCAAACGAATACTGATTTGAAATAAAAATTTTGGGACCGAGCTGACAGTTTTGCTGACAGCTCGGTGACAGGTCATTAGCGAAAGTTGGGCGGAATTTTGCTTTGTTTTTAAGGCAAAGCTTCTAGAAGGTTCTAGAACTTTCTAGAAGCTTGCCACCTTTTGTATGTGAGGCGCAGCGGCGGACTGAGCCAGCTGGCCATTAGAGGTCGAAATTAATGAGATTTTGAAATTATTGCCCCCAACTGACCCATTTTTGATATATTTCCAGTGCCGAAACTTGGCGAAATTTTGCGAAACTTTCTTTAACACATAAACATAACCAAAGGGGAAATTTCGTGAAATTTCGCAACTTTATCAAATTATTACACAAGATATACAATTTTCTGCACTTTGAAAATTATATCATTATAAGCCACGTACTTACCTACATTTATCTAGCTATTCATATTTATATTTATATTATTAATAAGGGGGTAAGCCCCTCTAATCTGCATGACTTGGGCTGAAACTACTATTTTCTTTGTTTCTTCTTTGTTGGCCTTGTCCTCGGCCAAAAGTTCAGGTGAGGACAACTGCTAGGCCTGGAAAGAAAGAGGCCTAGCAGAAAGAGAAAAAGAAGAAAGGAGGGAGTACAACACCTGACTCAGGTGTAGTCTGGGAGGTAGACAACCTCCCAGACAATGAAAAAGGGAAAAGGGTTTGACTTAAGTCCAACCAAAAAGAAAACCAATTTTAGAACACTCCTTTTTGGAGTGGTAAGATTACGACACAAAAAGTAATCTTACAAAAACATTTTCCTTTATAACTTTCTTATTATTGGGAGTTGAAAAGTCGGGTTTGGATTTTTGGAATCGGTATCAAATTCTCTTTCATTTTAGCCCAAGTCATTTTTTAACCAAAAATATAAAAACTAACTAATTATTACCTAACTAACAACTAATTATTACTAATTAACCCTACCTAACTACGTACTTAGCTATTTTATATCCAATTGTGAACCATCTTCCAATATTTGCTGTTTTAGGTGCAAACTTCCAGTTTATAGGAAATTTTACGACTAATTTTTGCTTTAATTATGCACATAAACTTCATATTTCGGGTTTATGACTTCCCGCTAACTAGTATGCGAACATTAATGATTGTATTCATTTGCGGAGAAGGTAATATTTGACCCAAATACTGGACATTATTCGCTTATTCACCTAAGTTTAGTTTAGATGTCGACCTTTATCTTCGTGTGGGAGTAACAACTCCACTTACTAAAGGGATTAGGACTGAAGCACTTCTTTTACACAGTTCCTGGATTAGTATTGTTAATAAGACACACACATTAGTAGGACTTAATTATGACCGTGATCATAAATAAAACTAATTCATGTCCTAATTGTGCATCAACCTTGAACCCTATTGATAAATTTCTTGATTTCTACTGAATACTGACAACTCTAGCTAAACAAACATACGAATAAGCTATACAATTATTGCTTGGACATTATTTGATAAATACGTTCCATGTTGATGATCTTCGCTCTTCTTCACAGATCCATGGCACAAGAATTCTTCCTTGTCGTTTAGTTATTTTGGAATACTTTTAGACCGGTTTTGGTTACTTTTAGCACCTTATTTTATTAATTCCATTACACAT
>JASAND010012167.1:0-19836 GCA_030248195.1 Trissonchulus latispiculum
GCTGAAAATAATAGAAACTAGATTCAGCGCCGAATAGGGAAAGCAGCCGGCGCTGAAAATTATAGAAACTAGTTTTAGCGCCGAATAGGGAAAGCAGTCGGCGCTGAAAATTATAGAAACTAGATTCAGCGCCGAATAGGGAATGCAGTCGGGTAGCGTGGAAAAGGCAATTCCTCCGTCCATCCTATTCGCGTGAACTGCTCTGCACTACCCGATAATGTGGTATATATATATATACTCTGTTTGAAATGATGCAGGCTACAACCATATCGCTTGTGTAAGCAATGTCTGCTTTGGAAGAGTAGAAATTGTTTGGTTGATTGTGGATCATGAACGCAGTTATATAACATCAGGTGTCATTATGTGAATGAAATGTGCTGTAGCTAGCTAGCTTTGTTCTTTAACATAAAGTTAAAGCCGGAGCTGCTGTCTTCCGCATAAACTACATAAACTGCATTGCCTGTTAGTACTACTAGTTCCAACTGAAAATACTCTGTTACGCATTTGGAGTTTTAATAATTTCGCTCTTAATAATAGTCTAAAACAAATTAAGAGTATCATTGATCGTTAAAAATGTTGTGTTGGAAAAGCAGTCGCGAGGGTCAAGTAAGTCTAAAAGTAGACAACCCAGGGGCAGTCTCTATGTTGCTGTTTAAGATAAAATTGTTCGAGAAAGCAGCCGCTCATATCAACATATTGTAATTCACGCGAGTAGGTATATATACAACCCAGTCACAGTTAATGAGATTACCTTATCGACGGTAACATTGTTAGAGAAGTGAACCGTTGAGCAGGATATATCGCAATTCACGCGAATAGGATGGACGGAGGAATTGCCTTTTCCACGCTACCCGACTGCATTCCCTATTCGGCGCTGAATCTAGTTTCTATAATTTTCAGCGCCGACTGCTTTCCCTATTCGGCGCTAAAACTAGTTTCTATAATTTTCAGCGCCGGCTGCTTTCCCTATTCGGCGCTGAATCTAGTTTCTATTATTTTCAGCGCCGACTGTCAATTATATATATTGGCATTTTTCCGCCCTTCCTTCTTTCCCTATTCTAGCCACTGCATGCCCGTCTAGGGCATTTTTCCCTCTAGTTTCTTGCATTTTTCCGCTGTAGCGCTTTTCTTCACAGGCTTAACAAATACAATCAATAAACTGCCGTAAAACGATTTGAAAAAACCAGATAGGACGTATTATGTATTGCAAGCACGTTTAGGGCATTTTTTGTCGTTTGTACAGAGCAGTACCTGTTTATAGTGGTTTGTGTGAGCCAAAGGGTTTATCTGAAAAGAGAATTAGGTTGGTGGGGTCGGTTTATCGGAAAACAGGATGACAGAGGTCCGAATTCTCACCGGGGGGGGGGGGGTCGGGGTTGGGACAATTTGTAAAAACGCAATAGTTTCCGTACGTATATACGTATACACCAGCGAGTTATACAAAGCTTTGTCGAAAAACATAATGACGGGGCCGAACGACTACCTGGCAAGAGGAAGTCGTGCTGCGTGGGGTAGGGAAAATTAGAAAAACGCAATTGTTTCTGCATCAGAAAACGTTTATAAAGAGTTTATCGGAAAACAGACGGGGGGGTCTGAGCGAAATCGATGTTGGGCCCCATACCAAACTTGGCCACTTTTGGAATAATCGATTTTCCGTCCCTCATTTTACGACCGCACATTACTAATTACTTACTAATTAATTACCAATTACTAGACTGCAGGCTTCACAACGATACTAATGAGTTTTAGGAAATCCTAACTTAGAAATACGTCAACTCTACGAAAAAGTACGCACTAATTAAACCACCTATTAGTGAAGACCAAAACATTCCAAAACATATTTTAATTTTTATGAAAATCATACGCGCATGTATGATACAAAAGAAATATACTAGATGATACTAACTAAAGAAACAAACACAAAAACAAAACACTATACAGAGATCATCTGTGAGATGGAATGACCGATTCTGGAAAAGCCGCATCTTTAAGCCAAATTTTTAACCAAATTTTTAAATAACTGTAATTTATCCAAATAGAATAAACTGTAAACGGGAAACGCAAAGAATAAAAACTTCTTAAAAACAAAAGAAAACTTGTAAAACGGAGAAACACAAATAAGCTAACCTACAGATGAGATCCATAGTAAAAAACATGAACTACAATTAAACATATATAAATGTTCCGTAAGTGCACACGGGTAAAACTTAAAACTGGAAACACTAAATTCAAAAGATAAAATCGAAAAGAAGTTATACCTATATATATGAAAGCTACTTGAAACATACGAAAAGAAGAGATTATAAAGATTTGAAATTAGTTCTAATTATTGAAACTATTGAGTTTGCCTGTAAAAATATAGGAAAAAATATGTAGAAGTTAAAAATGTAAGTAAAAATGTAATTAAATGCGCAGCACCGGCTATACAATCCAAGACACACCGTAACTAATAATACACTCTAAAATAATCGATACCAAACTTGTCCACTTTCGGAAATTTTGAATTTTGGCCATTTTTGACCGGTCAGTACCCCTGGCCAGAGTGACACAGGCGGCTAGAAAAACTTTGGAGTGCTCCTCCAATGACGGAACATGTTAGCCTTAGCAAGGGCGTTCATTTAATACCAAACTTGGCCACTTTAAAAAGTTTCTATTTTTAGCCATTTTGGACCGTTCCGAACCCTGGTCAGACTCCACAGGCCACCGGGTCCACTTTGAAGGGTTCCTCAAATGACAAAAAATGCTCGCCTCACAAAGGGCTTTCATTTAATACCAAACTTGGCCACTTTTGGGAAAATCGATTTTTGACAATTTTGGATCGGTCCGGACCCTGGTGAGGGCGCCACAGGACACTGGGTCCACTTAGGAGGGGTCCTCCAATAACAAAAAATGTTCGCCTTACCAAGGGCTTTCATTTGATAGCAAACTTGACCACTTCTGAAAAATTCGATTTTTGGCCATTTTGGACCGGTCCGGACCCTGGTCAGGGCGCCACAGGCCGCTGGGGCCACTTTGGAGGGGTCCTCCAATGACAAAAAATGGTCGCCTCACCAAGGGCTTTCATTTGATAGCAAACTTGGCCACTTTTGGAAAAATCGATTTTTGGCCATTTTGGACCGGTCCGGACCCTGGTCAGGGCGCCACAGGCCGCTGGGGCCACTTTGGAGGGGTCCTCCAATGACAAAAAATGTTCGCCTCACCAAGGGCTTTCATTTGATACCAAATTTGACCACTTTTGAAAAATTTGATTTTTGGCCATTTTGGGCCCGGTGCCAGGTCCGGACCTCTGGTCAGGGAGCCACATGGGTCTGGGCGAAACCTACTATAGCCCACGCTGTAGTGCTCCCGCAGCCCACCCCAAATCCCAAATAAGAGAGACCTGCTCACTGTAGATATTTCTGTAGAACAGGTTAAAGTTGGAGTTGCGACACGGTAGGGCCCACCACCATCAGGGTGCCCCCCAGCCACATGGATAGGTCCTAGAGCGAAACTAATGGGCCTTTTAGATTCACCATATAGGGGTTCCTATTCGAATACAAAACCTCAGCCCAGCAGCTCTCATGTGTAGGGCTCCACAGTCCGTAGGCCCAGACCCCCCCTTTTACACACTAACTTTCGACCCCTGGCCAGAGCGCCACAGAAGCCAGATCGAAAATTCATATACCCTATGGCAATTAGGGCCATGGGGCCATGCTGCTCGCCGAACCTCAGACCCATTGGCCTAGACCTGCTCAATTGAATCTCGACAAACGAATTGACTATTTTGGAAAAAAACTATGTCCGAAAAAATCGAAATCCTGCTATGTACACAGACCTATGGGGAGGTCCTACCTACTCCATACTCATTTCCCCAGAAATGGGGAAAAAGTTGTTCAAAAAAACCCCATATGGTATAGAAAATATGAGATCTCCGACCTCTAGGGTGGGGGCGAAAAAAAAATGGAGAGAAAGTCGTGCATTGAAAAATTGAATCTGTCATATCTCAAAAACAGCTCGGCCGATTTTGCTCAAATTTGCACAGCATGTACCCCTCGTGAAGGGGTTTCTACTGCTACAATATCAAGGCTCTACCTCAACTCCTCCGCCGGCACCAGGGGAAACTATGTTCCAACACTGCGCAATACGCCTTTTTTTCCCTATTCTAGGTAGTGCGCTGACGCGCACTACCTGACTAAGAACTGTAAATCGGCAAAACTTAGCCACTACAAAACGGCAGGCACCTAATTTATGAACTCACAGGGTTATTATTTTCCGATTTGCGCGACAGCCTGGGAGTGCTATGAGCTGAGGCAGCTCTTCGAACTCCCGACCCTGTTGTACACTCAAACCAGTGACGAATTCGAAAACTGCGACGTCCACCTCCGCCATTTCCGGAGCCTGGTGCCTTGGCGACAGATGCCCCAGGCGCAGCGGGAGCACTCATCTTTCGGTAGAGAGGAGCCGATCCCTGCGAAACGGACGCAGAGGGCTCCGATGAATTTCCACAGTCTATGGAATCGGGCAGCATTTCCGGAGTCGGAAACGGAACAGGGCCGGAAGCAGAGGAACTAGGTTCTGAACCAGATGGACTCTCCCCAGCCAAACTGCCTTCGCCAGTGATTTTGGCAAAGTCAACACTTTGACTTTTCGGCATCACATTGCAAATTATGGCCCGCTGTGGCTGATGATAACTAACAGTAGGGGAGGTACAACTGGCTGACTGAGGAGCAGGAGTACGGGTGGGCGGATAGGTGGAGAGCGAGAAGCTGCGTTTGCCGTTCCCACGACCCCGGGAATGAGGAACAGGAGGACTAGAGAATCGCCCGTTGCCGTTTACTGGTGGTTGCTGAAGCGGCCAAGGGCGCTTCTTCAGTGGAGATCGTTGTACGGCATTGCCGGGGCTATTCGGAACATAGTTTCCTGAAGTACCGCGAAAAGAAGCGTTCGCAGGTGTTTTCACGATGCTGGCAGAGTTTTGACTGGATGAGACCGGAACCATCGTGGAAGGAAATGAAGGCCGGCGCAAGGGCAGAACGGTTGGCCTGGTGACTGGACAACGATCAGCATAGGGCGGACAAGAACGCTCTTTTCGTACTACAGGCAGACTTTCCGATTTTACAGCACGATCACTGGCGATGATGTCGTCAGCGTATGTCATCCAGAACTCTAAAATCCAACAACGACAATCATAATAGTGGAAAGCAACTCAATTATGTATCAAAAAGGTCAAAACTGACATAAACAAGTATCAAAAAATTAATAATGTGACGTGACCATCTCTGTGAAGCAGATGGAAAATTTCCTACAATTGGCGTATTCAAATCAACTAATATTAACCACTATATAAAAGGAAATATTCGAGAAAAACAAAAATGAACATTGGGGTAATAGACAATTTTTGCAACAGTTCGATATCAAAAAGCACCTTGACCAAGCAGAGAAATTGATGACAGCTCCTGACGAGATTTGGCCATCAGGATAGGCTTTGGTAACGTGAGCCTCACATTTAGTTCGTCTCTAAAATAAAAATCCGGTGTCTTTGCAAACAGATAAATTGAAACTCGTCTTGACAAACAATTTACACAAAAGAGCACGCACATCTTACAGCTTTTCTAACAGCTATATACTCAGTCTATAAATATACTCTAATCTAATCAATCTAATCAAATCTATAATAGAATTGTAGTTGTGCGTCCGCACATGCGCTCCTTTATCAGTCCTAAAAGAAACTAATGCTTAAAGCTAAAATACAGCAGATCACTTTGATTAGAAAACCAAACGCCAGCACATTTAGCTTCTTACCCGTGCTCACAGTAGTAAGCCAAGAGCAGAGGTAACGCTCTGAAGAATGTTGGCGATCCTTCAAGCCGAACGCCAGCTACAGTTGACTCAACCAAGTAGTGATCAATTTCCTGAGAAAAACCGTAAGGAAGACGCAAAGAAATTGCCATCGAAGTACTTTTACTGGACTGGCGAACAATGAATACCTAAAACAACCCATTATTAATACTTTCAATGCTAGGCGTCCATAAAATGCAACAAAGAAAGAAAGAACAAGCTATTTCCAAAGAAAAATGAAGAGACGGCGGCACGGTAGCATATTTGCAGCAAATTCGACCAACCAAAAAACACAAAAGTAAGATACAATTCATAGACCTACGTAATAATACCCAACTTAAACTTTGGGAAACCTAAGCGGCAATATATTATGTCCAAGTAAAATATCTCTAAAAGTAGTTATACAGTACGTACATGGGAGCACCCAGGGGAGGGGTTTTGGGGGTTCCGACCCCTCCCTTTTTATCCGACTTACCCCCCGGAATTTTTGGGGAGAGCGCAAAAACTGAGCTATTTTCAACGGATAAAACTAAAAAATAGGAAAATTTTCCGGTTCGACCCCTGCCTTTTCAAAATCCTGGGTGCGCCCCTGAGTACGTATGCATACTGAGGACAACAAGTCGGGGAGTGGATGATGATTCATCGGAATACGTGGTACACCTGTGTCTAAAATTCGCAAAATTTGGTATGGGTGCATTTGAGCATATTTCTTAACAATCTCTGACAAAAGTTTTAAATTTTAAAAATCTAATATTTTAAATTTTGTAAGGGGACCAAGGGAAACTAAACGATATTTGTCTCGGATTTCGTTGAAAGTTTACACAAGGGGTTCTCTGGGTCACTAAACAGGAGCGTGGAAACCGTTTTTCGATCCGGCTTTTCGTTAGCTAGAAATAAGCTAAAGTTGTAAGCTTAATGTTTAAGCTTATTGGAACGAAAAACGGTTTTGAGATTCGTGTTGAGATACAGCGACATTGAAAAATCCTATTTACAACTTTTCAGCAAATCGGCTACAAAAGGTTTGAGTATCCCTTGATCCCCCCTTAAAAACTTTAAATTTAAATGTTTTAAAAATTTAAAGTTTTATCACAGATCGATCAGAAATATGTTATACATCGATACGTACCAATTTTGAGCTCAAACAGTTAAGTACTGAGAATTTTAGACACAGATGTGCGTATACGGAAGAATCACCGATTAATTTAAATGTGGTATATCCGAGGCGCTGAAATGAAACCAAACGCTGAATGAAACCAAACCATAAAGGTAGCGCTTATTTCGATACTAATTACGAAATCGGAACATCTTTTCGGGTCCCCTCCAACTCGGCCCCACCCCCACTTTTTAAGCTTCCCCCACTCACTATAAAGTGCCCAGAAAATGCCAAATTTAAAATTTTTCCAGCGCCGCCGGAATTGTTTGGTCAAAACTCGTCTATTCTGGTATATACTCAAACTAGATTTTTGAGCACTTTTAAGCATAGTTACAGTAGTATGTATTAAAAAAACTATTTTTACTGCATTTTTGCCAATTTTAGACCACTTTGGATTCCCCCCACTAGTGGGGGCTGGCTTACTTCTCCGGGGGGGGTGGGGGCCCCCCCCATTCGAGGAGCCCCCCCCCATAAATTCCGACCTCCCCCCCCCATAACCCCAAAAATTGCCATTTTTTACCATTTTTACCTAAATTTCCACTATTTTAGCTTAAAAAACACCCAAAATTAGTTATTTTTTAGCGATTTTTAGCATTTTTTACGCAAAAAACCTAAAAATTTGTCAAAAAATATGCCCCCCATTTTCGGTGAGCCCCCCCCCAATCGATGGGGGAGGGCTTCGTCGAGCCCCCCCCCCCATATCGCCCCCCCCATAAATTTTGGCCTAGAAGTAAGCCAGGGGGGGGGGCACCCCCCCACTTCCCCACCCCCGCTTTTTTCGCCTAGAAAAAGCCCAGCCTACGCACACTAACACTAACTAACGCACACTAGCCCTATTTTGAATTTGCAAGAGCCGAAAGTACAACGTTGTGCATAAGTAGGAAATTACGCATGATCTTGTTTTTACGTAAACAAACGTACTCCGGGTTCTTTGTTGCGTAGCAAGTGTACAACTGCCACTCTACCCAAGTGAGGCAGAAACCAAATTGGATGACTCCGAATGATTTTTTCCAGCAGAGATAGATCCGATCTTCCTGGCGCCCTATCTGTACTTTCGTGTTGATAACAGGACGTCGATGATGGCGATGCCATGCCATTGAAATAATTGAGTCCACTCTTTCCTCCACGACGAAAACTTTGAGATCTTTCGTTCGTCTGATGAGACGGCTATAAATATAATACAGGACAGTAAAGCAAAAATAAACTGAAGACGCTTACCATGTTAGATTCTTCATACAGTTAGGTAAGACTCCTGCTGGTTCCCACCAATTTCACTTTTCCGATTACCAATTGCAATGCAAAATTACATTGGATGAATGGGTGGAAAATAAGAAATTAGTAAGAAATGCGAAGTTTTCGTTTCATAGAACTCGCCCGCTATGCATGTGCAAAAACGTCTGAATTATTGAAATGTAGGTAGAGATTTTTCCATCATTACATGGCGACATCCCTCCTCGTGGGGGGCCTTCCGCCATTTTTTAGCCTAGAGAAACCCAGCTCCCACTTGCATTAGTGCCCAGCCACACGTATGATACGCCAGCAGGCCTCATACTACCCAAAATCAAAAAAGTAGGAAAAATGTAGGAATATTTTGTAAAAAAGTAGGAAAAAGTAGGAATAAAAGTAGGAATTTTCTGAAAAAAGTAGGAATATTTGCAGATAAGTCGTGTGAGTTACGCACTCAAATGCGCAAACGAATGAAGGTATCGACATAAATTTTACTTTAATTTGAGGCACTGGCATATCCAGGGTTTCGTGATGGCGGGTGCGGCCCCCAAGAGAAACTTTGTCTACCGGGGAGGGGAGGAGGTGAAGTTGAAACAATTTTTTTGCAATTAGACCCATCTTCAAATCTTTAAATATAATTCTTTACAACATCTACAGACAAAAATAGAAAATTTACACGAAAATGCTGATTCATTTTTAGCTATTTTTGGACTTTTCCATTTTTCCTATTTTCTACATTTTAACACCCGCATTTCATTTGATACCATGCTTAGAGGTATAAATCAAAGAATCTTAGAATAAATCTTAGAACTATCCTACCTGAATGAAAAGTCAAATATCACTGGCCCTTAGCCAATTTGGCTACCTCTTGAGCATGGGTGCACCCAGTGGATGTCCGATTTATCTACCCCCATAGGCGTAGATAAGGGGGGGGGGCGCCCCCCCCGAAGCCCCATTGCCCCCCTGGAAATTTTGTCAGCGAAAAATTTTTAAGGTCGCGCGCAGCGCGAGCTTATCATATTGCGCTGTGTTTTTTGCTGGCGAAGTAGTCTGAAATATATACAGGTTTTATTCTCTTCAGGTCTTCTTCTTTCTCATTTTTAACCTTTAATTTCTGGAAAAATCGCTAGCTCTGAACCAAACTAGAAAACAATTTTGTGCGAAAGTTACTGGAAAAATAGGTTTAAAACATATAGTATAAAAATTTTATACTGGGGGCTGTGCACCCATACTCCCGCTCAAATTATGCCCATTCATACTCCCTAGTGCCCTAAATGATTCATTGAAATTTGTGGCGATTCTGTCCAGGAATAGAAAATAGAAAAGTTATAGTCGCTCAAATTTTCAAATTCCTATTGAAAATGGCCTGAAGTCGGAACTTCAACTTTTTCGCTTCTGGCAACGATGATAACTTATATATATATATCTTATATAACTTTTCCAAGCTGATGGAGTCCGGAAATGAACAACAACAACAACAACAACAACAACAACAACTTTGTCTGCAACGTATATATTCCCTGCTAACAAAGACTAAATATTCAAATCCTGACTAGACATTTACCGTTCCCATAAACAGGTGGAATCGTTGATACAAAAATGTGATTGCCTAGCACACCTTTACAAAAGTAGGAGTAGACAGTTATAATAGCGCCGAAGGCGCGAAAATTTTTTAAATCTAGTGATTTAAAGTAACGTTAAGGACATTTTGGAATGTTTTCTGATCAGCTCGTAAAAAAGTTGGAAAAAGTAGGAATTTTCAGCAAAAAGTAGGAAAAAAGTAGGAATGAAGAAAAAGTAGGAAAAAAGTAGGAAAAGTAGGAAGAGTATGAGGCCTGCGCCAGTATAATATATATATACAAGTAGGAAAAATGCTCCTTGCAGTCGCATGTAAAATGCAATATGAGCTATGAGGGTCAACATTTAAATGTGTCAAGGACAAGATTTAAAACGTCTAATATGAGCCAGCATCTAAATCGGTAAAGGACAAGATGTAACTGGCTAATATGAGCCGCTACGTTTCTCTTGGGCTCATATTGACGCTCGCTGCCGTGGTTTCAACGGCTTAACATCACGACATCATACCATTTTGCCTACAGACTTTTTACTTTTATTCCCAAGTCTTTGAACAAATCCTCACAGTTTTGCGTAATATCAATAGCTTCATGTAATGTTTGGTTACAGATGTCCTGTCTGAATCTAATTTTGCCAGCTCAAACACCGAATTTAAGGTATCTGAACACTTTATACAGCTAAAGTTCTCCCCTTTACAGTTGAATTAGGTGGTATATGTTTGGCATATTCCAGTTTTGAAACACTGAAATACTAAAAACAAATGTATAAAGCTCCTGTAAACCGGTATAGTCTTCGCTATCGGCTCACTGTACATAGCATTTATACAACAAAATACACAACTGATCTGTAAAAATTTGATGTGTGCTTATCCACGGTGTCGTACGATTGACTTTACTTATTGTATCAAGAGCACACGTATGTCAGGACAATTATGAATACGTATATGCGAATTTGAAAAGTGCAAAAGAGTTAACTCAACTTAGTATCCTCGCGTCAATATGAGCCCAAGAGAAACGTAGCGGCTCATATTAGCCAGTTACATCTTGTCCTTTACCGATTTAGATGCTGGCTCATATTAGACGTTTTAAATCTTGTCCTTGACACATTTAAATGTTGACCCTCATAGCTCATATTGCATTTTACATGCGACTGCAAGGAGCATTTTTCCTACTTGTCCTTCTTCCAATTTTTGGGAGCGCCGCCTTATTAAGGCTCCGAAACTCCGAAAAACGCTGTTTTAGGTGGTATGACCAATTCGCACGTCCAATAACATTTGTATGCAAAATCGTAGCGTTCCAGCTATCTCCAGTAGCTTGAACCAGGAACTGGTTCAACTTCGAACCAGATGAACCAGATCTGGCCGGCCACAGGTCGGATCGCCGAAATAACACCACCAGCAGATTCCCCATGCCCAATAACCTTTGTATGCCAAATATCAGCCTTCCAGCTATCTCCAGTAGCTTGAACCAGGAACTGGTTCAACTTTGAACCAGTTGAACCTGATCTGGCTAGCCATGGGCCGGATCCCCAAAATAACACCCCCAGTAGATTCCCCATGCCCAATACCCTTTGTATGCCAAATATCAGCCTTCCAGCTATCTCCAGTAGCTTGAACCAGGAACTGGTTCAACCTTGAACCAGTTGAACCAGATCTGGCAAGCCATGGGTCGGATCCCCAAAATAACAACACCAGCGGATTCCACATGCCCAATAACCTTTGTATGCCAAATATCAGCCTTCCAGCTATCTCCAGTAGCTTGAACCAGGAACTGGTTCAACTTTGAACCAGATGAACCAGATCTGGCCAGCCTTGGGTCGGATCCCCAAAATAACACCGCCAGCAGATTCCCCATGCCCAATAACCTTTGTATGCCAAATATCAGCCTTCCAGCTATCTCCAGCAGCTTGAACCAGGAACTGGTTCAACTTTGAACCAGTTGAACCAGATCTGGCCAGCCATGGGTCGGATCCCCAAAATAACACCACCAGTGAATCCCCCATGTCCAATAACCTTTGTATGCCAAATACCAGCCTTCCAGCTATCTCCAGTAGCTTGAACCAGGAACTGGTTCAACTTTGAACCAGTTGAACCAGATCTGGCCAGCCATGGGTCGGATCCCCAAAATAACACCACCAGTGAATTCCCCATGCCCAACAACCTTTGTATGCCAAATATCGGCCTTCCAGCTATCTCCAGTAGCTTGAACCAGGAACTGGTTCAACTTTGAACCAGATGAACCAGATCTGGCCAGCCTTGGGTCGGACCCCCAAAATAACACCACCAGTGAATTCTCCATGCCCAATAACCTTTGTATGCCAAATATCGGCCTTCCAGCTATCTCCAGTAGCTTGAACCAGGAACTGGTTCAACTTTGAACCAGATGAACCAGATCTGGCCAGCCTTGGGTCGGACCCCCAAAATAACACCACCAGTGAATCCCCGATGTCCAATAACCTTTGTACGCCAAATACCAGCCTTCCAGCTATCTCCAGTAGCTTGAACCAGGAACTGGTTCAACTTTGAACCAGTTGAACCAGATCTGGCCAGCCATGGGTCGGATCCCCAAAATAACACCACCAGTGAATTCCCCATGCCCAACAACCTTTGTATGCCAAATATCAGCCTTCCAGCTATCTCCAGTAGCTTGAATCAGGAACTGGTTCAACTTTGAACCAGATGAACCAGATCTGGCCAGCCTTGGGTCGGACCCCCAAAATAACACCACCAGTGAATTCCCCATGCCCAATAACCTTTGTGTGCAAAAGATCAACCTTCCAGCTATCTCCTGTAGCTTGAACCAGGAACTGGTTCAACGTTGAATCAGTTGAACCAGATGAACCAGTCGAGATACGGCGTCGACAGTATGCTCATCGTGTTCAGCGACCCCGATTTACTATATATGGGTACCATCTCAAGGCCGAAAAACGCTGTTTTATATGGTTTACAGACCATTTTCTTTGTTGACAGCTTGAACTTGGAGCTGGTTCACTGTTGAACCAGCTGAACCAGATGAACCAGGCGAGATACGGCGTCGGCAGTATGCTCATCGTGTTCAGCGACCCCGATTTACTATATATGGGTACCATCCCAAGGCCGAAAAACGCTATTTTAGACGACTTTTTGACAATTTTCTGTGTTGAGACCTCGAAAAATTTCTAAGTCCAAACGTCGATTTTTCTATTTTTGACCATCTGTAAAAATCGACCCAGAGCGAAATTCGGAAATCAAACATAAACTTGATCTGGACCAACGCCTAGATAATCAAAAATTAGTATAGAAAAAGTTTTCCTATGGGCCGTTTGAAAAATCGGTGTGCGCAAAAATCGCCCTAAAAAAGTGGTCGATACAGAGAAAAAAAAACCCCACTTGTATCTTGTAACTTGTAACTTGTAACTTGTATCAAAAAGTTGGTTTTTGTCAAAGTTCATTTTTTCCGGGCAAGTTTGGTATCATTCGAAAGCTCTTGGCCTGGAGATTTCAAAAATGTAAACTTTAGCTCTCAACTCCCTACCGTTAATTAGTTATGGCTAATTAACAGATTCCCAAATCCGCAAAGTGCCTTTATAGCTCATATTATGAGGGGCGCTCCGCGCATATATATTTATATATATATATATATATATATATATATATAATATTTATATATGACTAGGGATCGACCAGAACCCTGAAAAACCGGAACCGGAACGAGCTTTAAAAACCGGAATCGGTACCGGAACCAGCTCTTTAACACTACAAAAATCGAAATTTTGTTCTGACCTTTTGGACAATTTTCGCTCAATTTTTCGCATTTTTCTAGCTAATGTTAAAGTTTACTATAGCTCTAAACCTGTAATTATACACGGTATCGGTATGAGTATATATATATATACGTATACTTTATTCGAGCACATTCTCGATGCAATAAACGACATATATATGTACGTTATTACACCGAATCTCGGTGAATGATTTAATTGAATGCACGCTGGCTCCAGTAAACATATAAAGACTACAGTATTTTTCACACTTTTCAAAGAGTTGAATTAAACGAATTTCTCCCAGTTGAAACAAATTTTTTCTTTTTGATTAGCTACATCTGGATTTTTGATCCGATTTTTATAATTTTTCTCGCCAGCGGCGCTTTTCAATCTCGATTTTTAAAATTTTCCTCGCCTGCGGCGCTTTCTTATCTCCATTTAACTGAATTTTCGCGCCTGCGGTACTTTTCTATCTCGATTTCAAAAAAGTGCGTGCCTGCTTTTCTACATCATGTTTTTTAATTTGTCGCGCCTGCGGCACTATTCTATATCAATTTTAACAATGCGCCTCGCAGAGCTTTTTATTCAAATCTTTTCAAGCTTTCCAATGCAAATTTTGCCATTATGTCAAAGAATTTCTCAGCTTTTATTGAAATTTTTTTAAAGATTTCCATTACGGCTTTTTTCCAAATTCAAAAAATTCTTCAACTTCTGGGGGGGCTAGACCCCCCGCGTCGGCTGGCGACGACTCCTAAATCTCGTCATTTTTGTGGCTCCCAAAACGAACTCTTTGTTGAAAACTTCGCCGCCGCCATCCCCCCCCCCCCCCCAGCGTAAACGTGTCAGGCGAAGGCAAAAAATTTTTTCCGGCCCGACCCCCCCTTTTCAAAACCCTGGGTGCGCCCCTGTCCCCACCCACGACAGTATATACTCTACAAACACTTTGGGTACGCAGTCCTATGACAAAAGTTGTTCAGCTCACTTAGGGCTTTCATTCGATACCAAAATTGACTACTTTTGAAAAATTCTATTTTTGACCCAAAATCGCCTAAGTCCCCACCCCACCCACCACAGCACTCTACAAACACTTTGGGTACGCAGTCCTATGACAAAAGTTGCTCAGCTCACTTAGAGATTTCATTTGATACCAAAATTGATTTCTTTTGAAAAAGTTTACTTTTGACCCAAAATCGCCTAAGTCCCCACCCCACCCCACCACAGCTCTCTACAGCCACTTTGGGTATATATGCAGTTCTATGACAATTTACCACTTTTGGAAAACTTTATTTTCAACCATTTGACCCTCCCACCCGACTGAACATTCAAAGGGCAAAGTAGAACCAGCCCAGCAATATAATGCACGTCGGACGGCAAAACGGATACCGGGAATGAGCTGGGCACACCTGAAAACCCCTATAGACAAAGTTTTGAGAGGCCAGGTAAAGCCTACTATGGACCTCCAGGAAGCGGTTTTCGATTTGACCCTCCCGACGGAAAGTGTAACTAGCCCAGCAGAATAGGTACGTCGGACGGCAAAAAGGATACCGGAAATGAGCTGGGCGCACCAGAAAACACCTATAGACAAAGTTTACAGAGGCCAGGTAGAGCCTACTATGGATCTCCAGCAAGCGGTTTCCGACTTGACCCTCCCGACGGCAAAGTGGAAACAGCCCAGCAAGATAGGTGGGTCTTACGGTAAAACTGACACGGAGAATCGATTCCCCGTGCCAGAAAACCATTGTATGCAAGATTTGAGCTTTCAAAGTTGAATAGACGGCGAGAAATTTCGAGCTTTCATCTTTCGAATTTTCGCCATCTTTGACGGGCCACTATGGTCGCTAGGAAAGTGATAGAGAAACGCAACCTGGGCCGTTAGTTACATAGTTCAATATACATCTGTATGTAATTTCTGAATATAAAAAGAAATTAGCTCCAGCTCGTAACGTTCGACCTGAGCGACGACCACAAACATGGTCACTTTTCGCTATGAGCCGACGCGCAGCTGCGGCGCAAAAAAGTTGTGATTCTTAAATTCTTTAGAGGTTACTACTAGACCCTATAGCCCTTTAGGTTGGACCACCGCTGCAGATCACGTGAAAGCGGCGAACATTATGTACAATACAACCATCAAATAGGAGAAACCGGAAAAAAACATCGCCGCCATAACCGGTCCGGGGCGCAACTTTTTAACGGTAAGTGATACGGGGCTGAAACTTCACAGACATATATACTAAACTCGATTTGCTCTACACAATTTGTATCTACACATCTGTACAATTTGCGCATGTAATCTGCGCAGGATCTGCGCAGGATTTTGCGCAGCTTATTTTACACTGTCTCCAGCCACTTTTCACACATATTATAGCGGTCGCTGCCGCGACCCCTATGATATAATGAAATATATAGCGCCGCAGGCTAAAATTTGTGAGACAATAATTTTCAGTCAGAAGAGAATCGCAAGTTTCCAAAAAATTTCAAGAAATTTGACAAAATTTTAATAAAATTTTGATAGGCTAAAATTGGTTCCGGTTGTTGAAAATTATAAAGACTTTGAAAAGAATTGAAACGATTGAAGATTTCCTCTTTTACCTAAAATGAAATTATATAAAACAGTAATGATAGAACACTATATATTATGTCATGTTATTCAATAGCTTTTCATGCTTAAATTGAGATCTGAAGCTAAATGTCGGATCTATGCTAAAACTGCAAGCCTATAAGATTGATCTAGCCATCTTAACACTATGTTTACAACATATTTTTGGTATCAGGAGCGTGGACTTTGTTGACTCTATTTCCCTGACTATGACCTCATCTCCTATTGACAATCTCCCATGCCACGTCTGTGATCAGAACATTCCAGAAGCCATTCAATGCGATTCTTGTGAGCATTGGAGGTGCATTAAATGCATCAACAACGTCTATAACGGGTCCTTGCCTGACAGTCTGTATGAGACTCTCCGTACTTTGGACCGACCCTTCCCTTGGAGCTGCTCCCACTGCTCCCCACTGACTCTACCCCAATTTCTGGTCATTGACGCTGTGTTTTCCAAAGATGACCTGATCAATACCTACCACTGTGATCCGACCAATTTTCAAGTCAACCTACTTCGGTCCTTCAACCCACCCAATACCGCGTCGGAAGTACGTAATCCCACTACTCCAACCTCTACACCCAGCAGCCCCGGTACGGCCCAACTGACTGCTGAGTTGGCAACTCTACCCCCCGAACTGTTACAGCCAAATCGTTCTGCTGTTCAGCAGCAGCTCAGTCAACCTGACACCTCACCACCCCCAACTGTCCAGACCCAACAACTAGCGGGTCAACCTGACATTACCCAACTGCTCCTGCAACTATTTCAACAACAGGAGGTACAACGACAAGAATCAGAAAAACGGTACAGAGAAGATATGGCGCGTCTCGAAGAGCAAAGAAGAGAGGACGCAAGTCAGATGCGATTGCTGATTCAGCAACTCACGACAGCCTCTACAAGTTCACAACCCGGAAGTTCTCGCAATGAAGGAGGAGGTAACAACGATAATTCACCACAAGTAAGAAATAGTCAGTTTCACCAACCTAATACTAGCCAATTGCCGAAGCTACAACTGCCTAGCTTCTCGGGCGACACATGCGACGAAGGGGCATTTTTGGTTCTTGTTTTCTATTCCTTTACATATGTATGCAGAAAAAAGAACTTCAAGATAATACTGTTTCGAACACCATGCGCAAGCGAATATATACTATTTGGACCACTTTTGGAAAATTTCATTTTGACCGAAAATCGCCTAAGACCCACCCCCACCCCTCACAGCACTCTACAGCCACTTTGAGCATGCAATCCTATGACAAAAAGTTGCTCAACTCATAGGAGCTTCATTAGGTAACAAATTTGACCACTTTTGAGAAATTTTATTTTGAGACCACCCGACCCCATACAAACCTGACCCCTCAGACGGTCAAGTGGAGCCAGTCCAGCAAAATGGGTGCGTTGTACATGCAAAACGGTTTTTACCACACGGTAATGAGCTGGGCGCACCAGAAGCCCCTATAGAGAAAGTTTTGATAGGCCAAGTAGAGCCTAGTATGGACCTCTCCTCCAGGTATATAGCGGTTGCCGACGCGGCCCTCCAGACGGCAAAGTGGAAACAGCCCCGCAGCTTCAGTCAGTCGGGCAGCAAAATTGATAGCGGGAATCGATTCTCCGCCCTCTTATGTGTAGGACTCCACAGTCCGTATGTACTTTGAACCCCCCCCCTTTTCCACACACTAACTTTCGACCCTGATTGACCCGAATCCAAACTCTCGAATGGAGACCTTTACCCTTAGGCCATGTCACATACATAATATGAGAGCACAGCTTTTCGCTTGCGGCAATCTATTTTCGAAGTGCAATAATTGTTTTCGGACCCATTTTTTCTGGGGTTATATACTTTCGGTAGGTAGGGGCATACGCCTGCTCTGTACCGTGTATGTATATATACAAGAAATAAAAATGCTCCTCTGGAGCATGAAAAAAGTAATATAGGACTAGGTTCAAAAATAGAAGAGGACTGAGTTGTGAGCGAATTACCATGGGCACGAGAAACGTCGAACAACCCATGCTTGCAGGATTTGCCGTTTCGTCTTAGCTTGAGCTATCAATGTCCAGTTAATAATAAAAAATTCAAGCGATCGAATACCTCATTGAATGTAGCTGTTTGACCATGCGCTACGTTAGACTAGCTAGGAATATATACGTAAATTACATCATTATTTTGTTGTGTTGAACCAGGGGTATTTTCGGTATTCCAGGGTATTCCTCGCAGTTTCTAAATGTAAATCATTATGCATATCAACGATACATTTAGCTTTTATATCATAGTTCATAAATAACCTGGAGGCTACAATATGTGTTCAAGGCTTTATTCGAACTTTTATTTTAACAAACGTTTTTCTTCGATAAGTGCTTTAATTACTAACCAGTGCACTTTACGTATATATTCATTTATACGGAAAATTTATATTCAAGAATAATTTAGGACTCCGACGATCTTCTATTTCCTCTGACTTGGACCAATATTTAGCATCATAGCCTTAGATCTCTCCTAGTAGTAGAGCCTGCCGTAGTTGTTGGGGTATTTTTAGGGATTATTCCGGGGGGAGGAAGAAATTTTCGGGGGATTTTTTGCAAAAATGAGCCAAAAAATGGTATTTTGGCGTTTTTATTTTGCATGGTGAAACTTCAAAAAGATGCTCAAAAATGCCAGGATTTAAGCTAAAAATAGCTATTTTTGAAAAATCTACGGCAAAAGCCGGGGGGGAAAATTTTTGAATTTTTGGCAAAAATTTTGGCCTCCAAAAATCCCGGTAGGGGGCGATTTCGGGGGGAAGGCATTTTCGGGGGGGAAGGTTAATTTCGGGGGGGCCGCCCCGTAAAAATACCCTGGTTCAACACAACAAAATGATGATAATTTACGTATATATTCCTAGCTAGTCTAACAGTGCATGCAAACAGCTATGTACATTCAATGAGTATTCAACTGCTTACATTTTTCGTAACGCTGACATTGATAGCTCAAGCTAAGACAAAACGTCAAATCCCGCGAATATGGGTTGTTCGGCGAAGCTGTGCCCATATTAATTCGCTCACAACCTAGTACTCTTCTATTTTTGAACCTAGCCCCATATTAAGTATTTTTAAGACTAGTCCTCTCTTGATTTTGCAACCTCACCATCAACCATATTACTTTTTCATGCTCCAGAGGAGCATTTTTATTACTTGTCCTTCTGTCATTTTAAAGGATCCCTTTCCAGCAATGCGGTAATGGATACGAGGAGCTTGGACAGTGCCGTAGGTAGAGCAGAAAACTGATATTTATAAACCTACAGTAGCACTGAACTGGCTTATTTTTAGAGCAAAATTTATGAGGGCAACTTTGAGCCATCGATCGATGGAAGGGGAGCAAAGTGGAGGGCATATTTTGGAAAAAATTTAGCAAATTTTTAAGTTTTTTTACGTAAAAGGTGCCAAAAATCGCTAAAAATTGCTAATGTTAGGTGTTTTTTATGTTAAAATAACGAAAATTTCGTGAAAATTCCGGCAAAGCCGGAAAAGTTTTTGAAAATTTAGGGTAAAAATGGTGAAATCTGGCAATTTTTTGGCTTATGGGGGGAGGTCAAAATTTATTGGGAGGTTAATGAGTCAGGGGTGGGAGTAAAAAAACCAGCTGAATTCTCACCTCCGCCCCAAGCTTCGGGCGCTGCAACCTCTGTTTGTGGGTGGTAAAAGAATAAAACTTTTTCGCCACCCCAAAGAGTTCGACAGTATGCCCACCGTGTTCAG